>JAQFZM010000881.1:0-23611 GCA_034695785.1 Galumna obvia | reverse complement strand
CGTCACATTTCACAAGTCATTACTTTATTATATTTGTTTGCATTAGTAACTGTTTCCATGGATTTGTCGATCTCTGTTTATAAGTATTTATGTTTTTAGTGAAAACTTCACTCAAAAGTCAGTTTTAAACAGTTGTAAAAAATCAATGCTTTTCTAATTAAAAGGTGTATATCGAGAGTCTGAGTGACGAACAGATGTTTTATTAATGTTTTGCATTGTTTTTGATTTGCAATTCTTTGCATTTTCTCAATGTTTGTCACGAATTGCTGACATTCCTTTCATATACTTTCTATGGAAACCATTTCTCTATCAATTTATGGCTCACTTTTACATTCATTCAATTTTCAATAAATATTAACAATAGTTTTAAAAAAAATAATTTCGTTTTTATTTAGTATTAATTCCCGAAAGACTTCAATATTGAAAACTTTACTTTTTATCAAAATTAATGTCATTTAATATTTTTTATTTGTTTTATATATTTTTAAAACAATATTTTTATTTATATATTTATTCTAAAATAGTTTCGATAAAAATATTTTTCAATGAATTAATTAATGTTTAGTAAAAGTTTTGATATTTATTTTAAAACCCATATTTTTTTTGTATTTTTAGTCACAATTAGTTATAATTGAGTTGTGGTCAAAGGGTCAGTCCATTGGAAAAGTGAGTGAAGAGCACATAAGGGAATTCATCTCAAATAGTTTTCACCCGTTAGAAGGGTTTGGGATATCGTTTGAGGCATTTCTCTCTTAATTTCATTGATATCTCTTTTTGTAGTTTTGTTGGAAACGACAAAACATTCGTTCACTGCTTTTAAGTCAATGTTTTGATTATATTTTGATTTTCTTCTCTGAAAGGAGTGATACTCTGGAAGTACTGTCGAAGTACTCTCAACACAACCGATAATTTTCTTATATTTTTAAAGAAAAACCTTTTATTAAGTTTAAGTGATTTGAAGATTACATCTCATAATATATTTGATGACATAACTATGCATTAGTTCACTGACCGATAGGAGGGCTCTGCATAAGTCCAGACCTGAATTATTTGGAAGATATCCAAAAATTTTAATAATTATGTGGAGATGAGCCCAAAACTCGACTTCAGTTTCCCTTCACTTAAAGAGATTTAATTTAATTCAATCAAAATGTTTGCCCAAATGTTTAGTTCTCATCAAATTTGAGCCTTTTTTCAAGATTTGAGTCATTAATCAAATATAAGTTTAAACAAAATTTTGATTTATTTTGTTTCAGTCATTCATTTATGACATCCAAAATCTTTTAATAATTTATGAAACCTTTGCTTCACTTTCTCTCAAATAATTTTGTTGTGATTCTAACTCTGAATATTGAGTGCCTTTCCTTTAATTCAATACTTGTTTCTCACGTAATATGAATTGACTGAAACCTCACATTCCTATCATTCCTTTTACACAATAACTGTATCCAAACGTTACGTAATGACGATAAGTGACTCGTTGTGCGACCACTGCCTTAATCTCTGCTATGGTTTGAGTTGTGCTCCAAATTAGTATTAATAATGGGATCAAAAAAATCAATTAATGATTAATATTTTTGGTATTAATTTATCATATTTTTAGCGATTTTCAGACATTTTTCAAACGAAAACATTTTAAGCCCTCTTTTCCTTATATTTTATTTATCGATTTTCGTCGCACTTTTCCACTGAAACCCTGAGTTTTGTCTATATATGTCTTCCTTTTATTCTTTTCCTTATTATTAGAAACGAAGTCATTCTCTAATATTAGTTAAAGTGTTTATAAGTCTTTAAAAGACTTTTATTCACAATTTGTTGGTTTAATTCATTTGATTGAATTAATCGATTCATTTTTGGACAAAACCTCTTTTTTATGCCTTTCAACTCAAGTTATGTAAGTTATGTACACTTTTTTTAATCGACGCCTTCTAAAGCTTCTAAAGCTTATGAGAAAATACCTCGACGTCATAAACAAGGAATTTAAACATCTATTCATTTATATAAAAACAGTTGACTTAATAACTTAAGTAAACTTTAGGTTCGATTAATTAATATTCAAATGATTTGAAACTTTCAAATAAACTTCAATAAAATATTGAACTTTAACTCTATTTTTATCAAAAAGTATTCATTTGAAACATTTTTCTTAATATTAGAAAAAAACAGTGAATTTTATTTACAAATTAAATGATATCTCAAAGCATTTAATTAGTTGTGATTTTAAGCGATGAAACGATAATTATTGTTAATTCATTTAAACACTTATTAAATGAAAACTTTTATTAATAAGTCATTAAATATTCCAAATGTGTTTTCAATCGATAATTACTGAAATTATTAGTGAAAGTCTCTACTTTTGCGTCTCATTTAAGTTGAATTTAGTTAAAAGGTTTTTACAATTAATAGAAGCGATTATTTGATTCTATTTTTAAATATCTCTTAAATGTTTTGAATTAATTATTTGAAAAAATACTTTTATTTTTATTTATATTGAATTTGAATTAATTTTGTTTAGAATAAAAAACTGGTCGTAAGTGAGTGAAGAGATGTCGCATCACAGCGACGATCAGATGCTTATCGCCGGTTCCGACAGTTTTTGGGAACCGGGAAACTATAAGAAGACTACTAAACGAACCGAAGACGGATCCAAATTATGCAATGATTTAATTTTGTTAATTAAAGAGCGGTCAGAGATTGAACAGTCTTATGCCAAAAGTTTGCGTCAGTGGTCCAAAAAGTGGAATGACCTCATCGAAAAAGGACCAGAATATGGCACAACGGAAGCTGCCTGGAAGGCGGTATTGGTCGAGGCTGAGCGCAGATGTGATCTTCACTTAAAGGTTAAGGATGGACTCATCCAAAACATTACGACTCAAATAAAAGTTTGGCAAAAAGAAAACTTTCATAAATCAATGATTCAGTTGAAAGAAAAGAAAGAGTTCGACGACGCCTTCAAAAAAGTAATTAAAACTTTAATTCTTATATTTACCACAATTTCACTGAAATTCGGGTCAAAACTTAAACATAACATTTGTTTTTAGGCTCAGAAACCCTGGGCTAAACTCTTATCGAAAGTTAATAAATGCAAAATTGATTATCACAACTCCTGTAAGGCTGAGCGGACGGCAGTCAATCAAGAAAGGAACGCTTCTGGCGATACCTCCCTATCCCCCGATCAGGTAATAATTAGAGATCAGGTAATTATTATTTTTTAAAAACTAAATTTAAACCACTTTTCAGGTTAAGAAACTTCAGGACAGAGTAATGAAAGCCAAAGAAGACGTTCTCAAAACTAAAGAGAAATATGAGGCGGCCCTCAGAGAAATCAATGATTACAACGCCAAGTATATGGAAGACATGACAGTTGTCTTCGAAAAATGCCAGGAATTCGAAGAGAAAAGACTCAGTTTTGTTAAAGAAATGTTATTTGCAATTCACGGCTGCCTTAATCTATCAATTGTTCCTGAATTACCTCAAATATATGAAGAATATCGACATACCATCCAAAATGCTGACGCTTCCAAAGACCTCAAATGGTGGTCAAACAATTATGGCGTCGGAATGGCTATGAATTGGCCACAATTTGAGGTATTCTTCAATTTTTGGGACATTATTTGTAAATGAAATAATTGCCAGTTTTTACACCTTTTTATTGTTTTATTGTTTTTTTTCGTTTTTTGCTTTATTTGTGAATTTCATTCATTATTAGGAGTATTGCGAAGAGTTTCGCGACATTATCGGCAAAACTAAGAAAAGCACTTCAGTCCCTGAAAATGGTATACAACTTGTAAATCAGCATAAGTTCAACGAAGAATTGCCTGTAATTCAATTGTTAATCACATTAAGACTTTATGAGGGGTTTAAGAGTGCTTTTACTACTGAGCGCTTTCTCATGCCTTTAATGTCTTTATGGCATCGCTTTTGCAAATTATTCTCACTTTTCTTGTCCTCAATTCCGTAATAATTGCATGAATTCATAATTAACTCAAATATTATTTCTTTGTTTATAATGTTATGGTTTTTAATTCGCCAAAACTTTTCTTTTGGTGTTTTATTTGTGAAAAAAAATGAAATTTTCATTTATTTAATTTGTTTAGGAATACACTCCTGAACTACAAAACATTTCTAAAAAAGAGAAAAAATTAATATCTAATGGTTTGAATCACAACGATATCACACTTTTGGACCATAGAATGGATATCCATAAAAATTCTGTGAATAACGGACATAAAATTGAACGACAAAATGATTTGTCCCTCAAAAGAATCAATGGGTCAGTTCATTGTCAGTTATTTCTCAGTTATTTATTGATTTTTATTCAATTGTTCTTAAATTAATTTCAATTTATTTCAATGAATAAAAGAAATGGAAAACAAGAGTCCAATCCTTTCGATGACGATCACGAAGATTGGGACGATTATCCAAATGACGCACTCGTCGATACGGGAGAGCCCGGAGTTCCAGTTCGTGCTCTCTATGATTATACGGGTGCTGAATCAGATGAGCTGACTTTCAAGCAAGGTTATTTATAAATAATACTTTACTGCATTAGAAAGAAAATAAAGTTTTATTTATATTTTTCAGGCGATGTTTTCGAAAAATTAGAGGATGAGGACGAACAGGGGTGGTGTAAAGGGAGGAAAGATGGTAGAGTTGGTCTATACCCGGCTAACTATATTGAAATAATCTCCAATTAGACAACTTTTTTAGGACTTAAACAAAATAATTATTTAAATTTTTAAATTGTTATTCATATATAAACTCAAGAAATGTGAGACATTTGACGGAAATTTGATGGAAACCACAAAAATCTGTTACCTTTTTTACAAAACGTTTTGGGCGAAAGTTTTGGCCTAATTTTTAATATTAATATTATTATTAAATCATTGTATGAAACATTCATTTTCTCATTCGATATATTCTATTATTGAAATCCTCACAAATTTCAGCAATTTTTGGTTGTGGACATAATGACAGACATAATGAGTTGATTCAATCGACTATTAAATGTACCGGTTCTTATTGGATAATACACTTGTTTTTTCTGAAATATTCCATTGGATTTATTGTTTATTTATATCGTTTTTAACGTTTAATTATTAATTATTAAAGTATTAAATTTGAAGTCTTGTAAATAGTTGTCTGAAGATATGATTATTTTAAACTGATTTCCAATAATTTTAATTTAATTATTATCTGATTTTAGTTAAAAAATATGTTTTTCTAAATGTTTTGATGCATTCGAAAGCATTTTATTGTAATCTAGTAATCAATTTTGAATAAATATTTTTTAAACGTTTTAATAAAATTTTGTTGAATTTATTGCAAAACATTTGTGTTATTTGACTCAACCATTATTTAACCTTAAAATAGAGGAACTTTTATAATAAAACTCTTATTTTATAAGAAATGAGTTGTATATAACGTATGTGTGTGTCGTTTGGCAACTAATCCCAACACAAGTCATATACATTCCTATTCTTTAAATATCTGTTTCTCTGTTATACTATAGAATGGGTTATAAATTATAGTTAACTTCTTTTATATATAAATCTGTTCTTTTGATAAATTATCTGACATTTATTCTTCTAATAATTACAAATATTAGGAAATGTTTGCTATTGAAGTGGGAATTGACTTCAATTGGATTCTCTCGGATTGCATTTCCGGCACAAAATTATTTAATCAGATTTTATTCTTCAGTGAAACGCATTCAAAGTTAATATTTAAGTTTATATCATTTTTTAAATAGAATAACAAAAAAATACTTTAAATTAAATTTAATTCCAATATCTTTTGATTTATAACTGGATATCATTAAAAGCGATAATAAATTACAATAATTGAAGTTTAGCTACAAATTAGTTTCAATTAATAGTGAAAGCAATTTATATGAGACGATCGCAGAGAACAGATAATTGATAGAAATCTTTAATTATAAGAATTAAAATATCGTTTCGGAACTGAACTTCCAGTGAATTGCACTCGAATTAAGTGACTCTATATATAAATATCTCTAATAAAGATATTTAGAGATTCTCTATATATCGATATATTCTATATATTTCTATATAAAAATTGAAGCCTTGGATAAACTGAGTGTTCCGTTCAATCAATAAATGGGAGTTTCATTTATTCTTGTGTTCCGGACGTGACATCAAATTCATAACAAAAAAAGACAACAAATTTAGAGGAAAAGATCTAAAATTAAAGGACTGACACAACATATTGTTCTCGATTTGATTGAAAACATATGCCAACAGAAATGTGCGATTCTTTGGTTGATGAGGACGAGGGCTTTCTCTATGAAGAGGACAAAATGTGAGAACAGCTGCCACTCAATCATTTGAATCAATTTTTGTATTTCGTTTAATTCATATGATTTTAGTTCCCTTTTATTTATAATTTCATTTTAATTTAATTTCCTTTGAATTAAATTTGAGTCAAATGTCTTCTAATGAATGTTATAATCGGTTTTCATATTATTATTACGAAAAGTTAAATGATTTTTACGATAATTCCGATCATTGGCTCCAAAATATGATTGAGGACCGAATGTATGCCTTATTCTTGTTTTGAATTAATTTAAAAAAAAACAAATTCTGTCGGAATATATTCACAAATATTGACATAAATTGTATTTTAAGGGGAATGACTGTTACGTCGGGAACCGTAAATATAAAGAAAGATGAGAGTAATCTTATTGGAATCAGTATCGGTGGGGGCGCTCCTCACTGTCCCTGTCTTTATGTGGTTCAGGTGTTTGACAACACTCCCGCCTCTCGAGAGGGAACTCTTCAATCAGGGGATGAAATCGTTGGAGTTAATGGAACTTCAGTTAAGGGCAGTACAAAAGTAGAAGTAGCCAAGCTCATTCAATCTGTTAAGAATGAAGTGATAATTAATTACAATAAACTTCACGCCGAACCAAAACAAGGAAATACTTTAGATATTATTCTTAAGAAAATGAAACACAGAGTCGTTGAGAATATGAGTACGACTACCGCCGATGCACTCGGACTCAGTCGAGCCATTCTATGCAACGGTTTGTGTGCTTTTAATCTTTAATTCTTTGATATAATTATTGCCTTTAATTTTCAGATTCTTTAGTGAAGAAATTGGATGAATTGGAACGAAATGAATACATTTATAAGGGATTAATGGAAAATACTAAACATGTTATTAAGGCTTTCATCGATATGTGTAATATTTATAAAGGTATGTATGAATTACACAATTTCTATGAGAGTATATTTTCTCACATCAGTACTAATTGATTCAATGATTTTTAATGGATAGCTTTTGGCGATATATTCGCTGAAATAGGAGTGAGAGAACCGCAGCCACAGGCGAGTGAAGCCTTCTCTAAGTTTGGAGAAACTCATCGAACTATTGAAAAGGAAGGCATCAAAATGTTGACCACAATTAAACCGGTATTATAGAAGTTCAATGAATTTAATTAATTACTATTTAATAGATGTTAAGTGATTTAAACACTTATCTGAATAAAGCGATTCCCGACACAAAACTTACGATTAAAAAGTACGCCGACGTTAAGTTTGAGTATTTGGTAATTATTTCATTCATTTGTCTTCAATTCTTAATCCTTTTATATCTTATTATTAGTCTTATTGTCTGAAAGTAAAAGAAATGGATGACGAAGAGTATACATATCAGGCACTTCAGGAACCGTTATATAGAGTGGAGACCGGAAACTATGAATACCGATTAGTGTTGAGGTGTAGACAAAACGCCAGAATCCGTTTCGCTAAACTTCGATCCGATGTTATGATTAAATTAGAACTCTTGGATCAAAAGCACGTTCAGGACATCGTCGCACAATTACAACGATTAATATCTGCCCTATCAACTTTTCATAATGAATGTCATTCCTTACTTAAAGAAAATACAATATTCCCCATAGAATTGGATTTATCTAAAACCTGTACATTTCAATATCCGGATCCTATGGTCAGTCCATATCAGGACGAAGAAGACCCCGAAGAAGAAGAAATTAATGATTCACAATTAGTGGAGGGAATAGAGGCTCAGCCCTCAAATAGTTTGATCGAAACTTTTGATTCGCTTCAAATGAGTAACACTTCATCTAAAACAACATCAGAAACAACCGAAACAACAGATCTCTTGAATTTATTTAATTAATTCTATATTTTTCTGTATTTTGTATTTATATAAAAAAATACATTTTATTAATTGATTTATGGATTTATTATAAGTTTTATTAAATTTATTACTAAAAGTTATTTAATTAATTAAAAATATATTAATAAAATACTATTAATTAATGATTAATGAGTCGACAAAAGATCCGACACTAGAAATGAGTTTTAGCCGACACACTATTTTAAAGAGAGTTCTGGAATACTCCTCTGGCAATACCTCTCATTATCTCTCATTACCACTGAATGGCAAAAACCTATTAATCTTATGTTTAGATTTTAAATTAATAAATATTTAATTAAACACGAGCCACAAATGACCAAGAGCAATTTAATTGAGCAATTTAATTACTTCATATATTAAAATTAGTTAAAGTTTTAAGGATTTAATGTACTGTTGTTTGTGAACAGCATTTGTTTATATTTCCATCAAAATAAAGAAAATTAAGGTTAAAAGTAATCGGATTAAGAGATGACACGACACGCGCGTAATAACACCGCCGGTGCCGTCTATTCATATCATGAAAGACAAAGAGACACAAAGACATCGGGTTATGGCACTCAAAGACAACGATTAGCCAAAGAATCGATTAAAGACTTCGATGCCTGTAATTTGACTCTTCAGCCGTGTAGACATCCGGTGATTACGTGAGACAAAACATAATCCAAAACATTATCTCATTTTTATTTGTAAAGTCCCGAAGGATTTCTTTACGATAAGGAATCGATTCTCGAATATATTATTCATCAAAAGAGAGAAAACGCCCGAAAACTCAAAGAATATGAAAAACAAAAGAAAAGGGAAGAAATGGATTTCAATGAATTGACTGCAACTCAAAAATCACAGCAAACAGAACTCTTCCTCAAAATGGAAACCACTCTTATTAACAAACCCTCGACTTCTTCTTTGGCTAATAGTTTGCTTACATCTGATACGAGTTGGAAGTCCTCTGAATCAATAGGAGTGGGTTCTGGTATTTCTAATATGATTAACGGGAGGGACAAAGATATCCCCAGTTTTTGGATCCCATCGATGACACCGAACTCCAAGAAGACTAAACTCAAGAAACCAAATACTGTTATTTGTTGTCCAATGAGTGGAAAACCACTGAAAGCCAATCAATTAATTGACGTTCACTTCACTCAAACCAATGACTCTAAGGTTTGAATTCATTTCAATTGCTTTGAAAACATTTATTTTCTAAACAATTATTGAATTTATTTATTAAATTTAGGGTAAATATAAGTGTGCCGTAACTCACGATATTCTGAGCAATTGTGTGCCCTGTGCTGTACTTAGAACTTCGTAAGTCTTTCATTTAAATATAATGACTAAAGAATAGAACATTTGATCGTTTCGTTTAGTTTTTTATTTAAAATATGAGTTAACGTTAATATTCAAAGTTTTTATCAAAAATGAGTTCTCTTTTAAATTAACGATTTTTACGAAAAGTGGAGCCGTAGTTACGATGGAATGCGTGGAAAAGTTGCTTAAAAAAGATATGTTGGACCCAACAAATGGACGAAAAATGAGTGATGAGGACATCATTCCATTACAGAGAGGGGGCACCGGATATGCGGCCGCCAATGAATTGGAAGCAGCGATAAAAAGGCCGGTTATGATGGCGTAAAGCATATAATGGACTAAACATTACAATAAAATATAAGCATTTGTTTCAAAGGAAACATTTTATGATTAAAACTTTTAATTTGAATATAAATCCTAATTATTATAAAATTTATTGAATGATATTATGTATAAAAATGTTATTTAATTCACCGGTAATTCAATGAAAATAATGTGAAATCATTTGAAAATAGAGTCATTCATTCATTCATTCTTTACTCAAAATATCAATAATTTTCTGAAAATGTATTAATAAATTGATATTAAAATGCGATCAAAAATAAATTATTCCAAAAACTAGAAAAATGGCGAAAAAATGGTCGACTTATACCGAATGCATAATTTGTGGCATCACTTAAAGCAATTAAGAAATGGTTGACTCATTTGGATTTCTTCTTATGTTTAAGACTTTGGTTCGAATGATTTGAGTCATTGGACTCATCGATGTAACCACATTTGAGGAGCAGATCCCGCGAAACATTATTAATGTGTTTGAATCTGTCCGGACCCAATTGAATGCCTCCAAACCAACGCGAAACCACTACTAATACGTCTTTCACTTCTAAGATCTGCAAAAGATGAAGAAGTCGACTCCCGGCGTGACTCTCGCCGTCGTCGTCACAATCCTGAAGACAAGTATTATGAGGTCCGCCTGAGATTCTGTAGGCACTGATATTATGAGTAGCCGTTGAGATCTTCTTATTAGACTTAAGAGCTGCCAACGCTTCCATGGCTTCGGCCACCGAATGGACTGGACTTAAGTGAGCCTGAAATGTACTCCTTCTGTCTGTCAATGGTTCACCATGGTATAACGCTGGTGTCGATACGCCCCCACCAGAGTTATTCGATGACATCGGCTGACAATGAGATGAGTTATGAGAGGAATGTTCCGATTCTTTTCCGGAGTCCATATCTTTTGTACATTCGCTGCAATTGTCGTCTGAGTCATGATTTTGGCAGTTCTTGGAATCAAAACATATGTCTTGAGATGAAGTTAAGAACTCTCTGGCCTTTTCTATCCACAAATAGAGAATACTTTGGGATTCATTACAGCAATAAATGTCTTCAAACTGTTGAGTAAAGAGTGATTTTTGTCTTCTTGACATCCAGGGGGCCGACAGGGTATACACTGGCGGTGAAATCAGAGGATATTCTGGGGGTAATCGGAATTCGAGGCGAATCATTCGCTCTGATTCTTGACTTTTAGTTTGACTTTCATTAATGTTTTCCTCTTTAAGTGTAATCGAGAAGACATTATTTTCTTGGTCTTCAACCACCCATTCATTGCCATAAATGGCAGATAAGGCTTCGATTTCATCGTTTTGTAGAGCTCTGCAGTCCATTACTTACTCTCTGATCGATGTTTATATCATTTAGAGATTTTAATTGTAATTAAATTAAATAATATGTTTGTATTGAAGTCAAATCATACACTTTTTGATTGAAGACATAAACAACAAATCCATGCGATTGTTGTGAGGACTGCAAAAACAGTTATTATTTGCGAATATTTTTTTATTATTCAAATCAGTAATATTTTCATTGATTTTAAGTGATAGAAGTCTACAAAGTTTTAGCTAAAAGTGTAGTCATATGAGTGAGAAATGGATTCAACCATTATTTTTCTTTAGGGAAACACATAAAATGAAAATTATTTAGTGCTCGTTCTGAGGCCCACTACTCCAGAAGTAGACCCTATAATTTGTATGAATTAATTGTTGAGTAAAAATCACACATTTATTGAATTTGGTTTTCCTTTTCCGCTGCCAATAGTTGTAAGAAATGGTAAGTCTTTTAAATCATTTTATTTAATTTTAATTATTAATCAGTAATTAATGTTTGACTCATTGTTTTGTTGACCGACAGCCGACTCGATTCAAGAAGACTCGTAAATTGAGAGGACATGTGTCCCACGGAAAGGGAAGAATCGGTAAAACAAAAACACATGACTTGAACTCATAATTGAGGTCTGATTTAAAATAAAGGGAAACACCGCAAACATCCCGGGGGTAGAGGTAATGCTGGCGGACAACATCACCATCGCATTCATTTCGACAAATAGTGAGTAAACAAATGTTTTGACTCAATATTAAAATTAGTGTTAATTGAAGTCACCCGGGTTATTTCGGTAAAGTTGGTATGAGGAACTTTCACCTCAAGAAGAATAGTCTGAAGGAATTCTGTCCCACAATAAATGTGGAACAGATTTGGTCACTCGTCGGCGACAGAATGAGAGAACACTATAAAGAGAATAAAGAAGGAAAGGCTCCCGTCGTTGATGTGATTAAACACGTGAGACATTTAACACATTAAGACATTCATTCACTGATTGACTCAATTTCTCATTTAAAGGGATATTTCAAAGTGTTAGGCAAAGGAAGACTTCCCAAACAACCCCTTATAGTTAAGGCCAGGTTTTTCAGTAAAAGCGCAGAACAGAAGATTAAGTCCGTCGGCGGGGCCTGTGTTTTGACCGCTTAATCCTTAACTCTTATTAATTAAAAATAAAGAATTTTTTTTCGTAAAAATTAGTTTTAATTTATTTCAAATAAAAATTAGATTCAAAATAAGTGACAAAAAATTAAATAAAGTTTGACTTATAATTAGTTTTAATGGATTTTGTGTTCACTTTAAATGAGAATTACTTTTCGAGCGGAGCATAATTGAGGAGTTTTTCGATGAGGTCGACATGACCAAGGAGCATTCTTCTACAACAATACCTCTTCAGACCCAATGCATCCAAAGCGTCACTAAATCATAGTTTCGTTAATAAACCGTTTTAATGAAGAAATCAAACCAATAAAGTCATACAAAATTCATTAAATAAAAGCTTAGGCCAACTTCATCAAGGTAATATGAAAGTAGGATCAAGGTCTTTATTTAAGAGACACTTTATTGGTATTTGATTTTGAGTGTTAGAGTACATACCCTTCGGTATATTCTGCCTGAAGTAAAGTCAAATACGGTTCCCATTTATTGCCGATGACTTTACCACAAGTGAAACAACGAATTGGAATAATCATTGTTTTGTCTCTTTTGTCACTCAAAACACTTATTTATTAAATTATTTTTTCTTTTTATTGTTTATTACAAAATGTTTTCAAAATTTCTGTTTTTATTAAATCAACGAAACATTTGTAGAAAATTTGTCTTCAAATCCGACAGAAATTCAAAACAAATAAAAGAAATACAAAAATAACGTCAAAATAAATCTGAAGTTTATTTTCGTTTCCTTTGAATTCATTTGAAAGCATTTCAACGAAATTTATGTCTAATTTTGGGAAAATTTGTTGACACAAATCGGTCGCCATTTATTAAGAAGAGAACAATTGAGTGATAATTAAAACCAAATTATGACTCAATATTTACCACCAAATTTATTGGCGTTATTTGCTCCTCGAGAACCGATCCCATATCTACCACCGGCACAAAAATTACCGCATGAGAAGAAGACTCGAGGCTATACCGGTGTCGGACACTTCTTGTCTAACTTTGAGGTATAAATCAATTCATTTTTTGTTGATTTCTTTTAATAATTTGGTTGTATTTAAGGATCCGAAGAATACACCCCTTCCCGCAAGACTTGAGACTCGAGAGGAAAGATATGAACGGAAACGTCGTGAACGGGCAGAAAAGGCTGCCTACAAATTGGAGCAAGGCATTGCTCTTTGTATGTCTAACCATTGTTTCGATTATTTGTTTAAAGGTTTCCTATACTTTAGGGGATCCGCAATCAATGAGTAGCGCCACTTCAGATCCATATAAAACCCTATTTATTGCGCGAATTAACTACGACTCGACTGAAAGCAAACTTCGGCGCGAATTTGAAGCGTATGGACCCATAAAAAAGGTTTCATTCATTGATTGTTTGGTTTCAATATTAATGTATGTTATTATAGATCCATTTGGTAACGGATAAGGTTAGCGGCAAACCTCGTGGTTATGCGTTCATTGAGTTCGAACACGAGAGGGAAATGCACTGTAAGTGTCGACAAATTATAGGTTTAAGTATTGTTTGATAAGCACTGCGACAAAACACTCAAAAGTAATGATTTTGAGCACAAAATCTGAACTGAAATTTGCACTGATTTTGAGGTAACGTTGAGTTTAACCCAAATGAAAACCATTCGATGCGTTTTCGGTAAGCAATTATTGTAAGCATTTTCAGCACTTTTTCCAATAATTGCCACAAAAGCGGATGATTTCCTGATTTCGGATAAGAGTTTTTAAATGTAATTATAGTATAATATAATAAAAAAGTATACAATAGGTGTTTGATTTCCGTAAATATTAAGTGAGAATATTTACATTTCAATGAATTTAATTAAATAACTTCTTAACCCAGAGCTCACTTATCCTATACCTCATCTCTTATGCAGCAATGATTGGCCCAACTTTTTGGTCCGCCATTCAATAGATTCGTAGTTTAAGACAAAATTACTTCGGTTTGTATGTGATGTAAGTTATCTTTAGGTATAACATATGTCTGTTCTGTGGGTAAGGCTTTTCCACCGCTAAATACCTTTTATTTAAAAATTATATTTGGCTTTTGATTAACTAAATTAAAAGCAAAGTATCGTTTGATGGCAGACAACAGTCCGGGAATACGATTTCAAAGTATATTTTTATCAGTTTTATCCGTTAGTTGTCTTGAATTTTAGTAAATAACAATTTTTTATTGATTTGCGCTAATATTTGGCTCAAATGAGTGATTGTATAGAATCAGGAGTTTTAACGTTTTTTAAGTTAAATAAAATCTAAGGTATTGTGTCTTTTCTGAGAAGACTAACGAGTGATTGCATTGCTTTAAATCAGAGATGGCTTTAAATTCTCATAATTGAAGTCTAAATTAAATTCTGAATATATTCTCCAATTGATTGACATTTAAGTGTTTACTCGAAGTATTGAAACTCGAAGTAAGAAAACATTTTTCTTAAGAAACTTTTCTTAAAACTTAAAATGTGTTCAAATTATAAGATTTAGTTATAATTAAAAATGATTTGAGTTTTTTGACAAAAAATTAGTTATTTTAAGTGATTAAGTGTTATACTATCTCTGATTGAATTAAACTCGTTTTACAAATGAGGTATTTATAGCTTTAGTTAGTATTAATATAAAGGTAAGTTTTAGCTAAGATAGCACTGGTAGGTATCAATTTTATTGGTAAGTATCGATTTGACCGCTTCTGACTTCCACCACAGCTGCCTATAAACACGCGGACGGCAAAAAAATTGATGGGAAAAGGGTTTTGGTCGATGTCGAGAGGGGTCGTACTGTTAAAGGATGGTTACCTCGAAGACTCGGTTTGTTTTGCTTTAACTTTGATTCTTAATTAACTTTCATTTATTAAATAATTAGGCGGAGGATTGGGTGGGACTCGAAAGGGGGCGCCCGACGAAAATATAAGACATTCGGGAAGAGATGACGCCAGAAGTGTTGAACGGTTTGTTGTGGAATAACTTTTAAGAATTTACTATTTATAGACTCAATATAGGGATAATCGATATGAGAGAGACTCAAATCGAGAGACAAAACATTCAAGAGATAGGGACAGATCCGAGAAGAGAAGGAGTAGGAGTAGAGATAAGGAACGGGAAAAAAGGCGTAGGAGTAAGAGTCCTAAGGATAGAGAGAGAGATAGGAGTGAAAGAGATCGAAGTGACCGACGAAGTCGTTATGATAGTCATCGACGCAGTGATCGCTCGCGAAATAATAGAGAGACAACATTTAGTGAAGAACAGGCGGGCGGTGACACAACTATTGATCGTAGGGGAGGAGAAACGCGAGACAAAGACTTTGATAAAACTAAAAAACGAAGAAAAAGTAGAAGTCATAGTCGCGAACGAAAACGAAGTCATCGCGAATATGACAGAAATGACAAAATGGATTCCATTAAGTCTGACTCTAAAGATGGAGCGGACAACGGTCTATATGACAATAGTGATGCTTTTGAAAGCGAGCCCTTCCAAAGTGGGTTCGGTGACCACAGTAACTCTTCATCTTATGATCAATTCACTGCTCAGAATTACAGTCAACCCACTTATGTCGCCTATAATCCCAAAGAGGAGTTGTATTCCCCTTAAGTTAAACTTTATTTTAAATAATTTGTTTTTATTTACTTTTGATTCTAACGAAGAAATCAAATCAGATCTAAATTATTATAATTTAAGACTTTTTTGCACTAATTATTTGACTTTAGGTAAGTATTGTAAGTACTATAAGTACACTAAAGTACAGAAAAACTTCGAAATTTGTAATTTTCGTAAGTATTGTCTAAAATAAAAAATAAAATAAATAAAACAATTCTTGAATTCCATATCATTTTCTGGATTTGAAATGATTTCCATTAAAAGAATAATTAAATTTGTTTAAAACGAGATTTTAATCAAAAGATATTAAAGTCATCGAAAAAATGATTTTTCTTTAAATAAAATAAAATTATTGAATGAATGGTCTGTTGTTTGAATTGGAGATCACTTATTGAGTAATAATTATCTTTTGAGATATCTTTGAATATTATGGTATCACTGAATGCCAAAGTGATGAGGTTTTAGCATAACTTCTGCCAATTGGCTCTCAACACATTTGGAGGATTGACTTAAGGAAAGCACTTCTCATAAGAAATGGCTTTTTGATGGACTAATGACAGGACAATAGAGTTCTCACACTTTTCACAACACTTTCAAAACACTGTTTTTATTCTCACTTTTTGTTTATTTGTTTTAAGTTTCAATTTTTGTATTTTTTGTCACTAATTTTTAAATAAAATGTGAACTAATTTTAAGATATTTTAACCAATTATTTAATAATTTTATAAATGAATTGTTTTAATAATTCTTTAAATCTTTTGATTTGAGATTATTTTAAAAAATGAGTGAAAGCGAAACCAATCGCTGTTTATGTCAACAGATATCGACTAAAGTTTTTAAATTGTGGTCATCGGATGACAAATACTATAAATCATCTTTTAATTACCCAAACAATCATTTAATTTATAGATTTATTTATGTTTTACTCATTTTATTTATTTATTGTGCGATAACTTCAGGTATTATTTGTTTAGATTTTGATTTACATTTGTTTTTAAAAAATGGTTAAATTCTTCAGAAGCGACGCGTCCGACATATTTATTATTTGCCAACAGAAAAGACATTCGTTTACTGAATGGCGACACTCAAAGAGCCAACGCTTCCATTATTATCAGTCATTTGGAAGAAGCGGCGGCTCTCGACTACTATTTCAAAGAAAGTATTATATTTTGGGCGGATATCGGACTCGAAATGATTAAAGGAATTAAAATTAACGGCACTTTAAGTCCCGACAAAGCCTTTACTATAATTCAATCGGGAATTATATCTCCGGACGGTTTGGCCACTGATTGGCTGACAAAGAAGTTGTATTGGACTGACTCTGAAACCAATCGCATAGAAGTCAGTCGTTTTGATGGTTCCGATCGAAAGGTTCTCTTCTGGAAAGACTTGGATCAGCCGCGAGCCATCGCTTTAGCACCAAATGACGGGTAAAACACATTTTTATTTTGAAAAATTCATTTACTCTAAACTTTTCTCATTTTTATTGCATTCAATAAACTTTTGAAAAGCTTTTAATCGTAAGAATTAAATGAATTTATTTATAATTTAATTAATTTTCAATTCGTAAAACTTATATTTAAAGTCAATTCTTATATTTTAAAGTTTAATGTTTTGGACCGATTGGGGAGAAATGCCTAAAATAGAGAAATCTTCAATGGATGGCGACCCCATCACCCGAACTATTATTGTTAAGGACAATATCTATTGGCCAAATGGACTGACCATTGATTATGAAAAGAAAAGGTTTGTCAACAAAATGATTGAATAGATTTCAAAGTGACTATTATTGTATTAAAGGTTGTTTTGGGCCGACGCTAAACTTAAATTCATTTCTTCGATGGACTTTTCTGGTAGTAATCGGAAGAATGTAATTAATGGACATCTTTCGCATCCGTTCGCTTTAACTCTTCTCGGAGACACTATTTATTGGACCGATTGGTCGACGCGAGCCATTCATTCTTTTAATAGAGTTACTGAACAAAGAAAGAAGATTATAAGCGGACAGTTGTCTCCAATGGATATTCACGTATATTCTGCTTCTCGTCAGTTACATTCAGATACGGCCTGCGATAAGGATAACGGCGGTTGTTCTAACTTATGTCTTCTGTCTTCCATTTCTCCCTTTTATTCGTGTGGATGTCCCACAGGAGTCAGACTTCTACCTGACCTCAAGACTTGTGCCACAAGTGCTGAAGAAATTCTTTTATTAGCGCGAAGAGTAGATATTCGAAGGATATCTTTAGACACTGCAGACCACACCGATGTTGTCCTTCCTTTACGTAATATTAAACACGCGATTGCCGTCGATTTTGATCCAATCGATAAGAAGATCTATTGGACCGACGATGACGTACACGTCATTCGGAGAGCTTTTCTCAACGGTTCCCAACAGGAAGACATCGTTTCTACTGAAGTGCATCACCCTGATGGTATTGCTATTGATTGGATTGCTAGAAATATCTATTGGACCGACACCGGCACTGACCGGATAGAAGTGGCCCGACTTAATGGCACCGCCAGAAAAATTATTCTTACGGAGGGATTGGATGAGCCGCGAGCTATTGTTGTTCACCCAATTGAAGGGTAAGTTTTATCTTTCCTTAAATTTAAGTTATAAACAATTTTTTATTTGTTTTTAATTTTAAAAAATAGTTTAATTTTTTGGACCGATTGGGGCTCAAAAGCAAAGATAGAGAGGGCAGCGCTCGACGGCTCTCAACGCGCAGTTGTAATCAATACAGGCCTCGGATGGCCCAATGGTTTAGCCATTGATTACGATCTTATGAAGATATACTGGTCAGACGCAAAAACTGATAAAATTGAAAAATCAAATTTTGACGGCTCTGAGCGATCAACTATTGTATCGGAACAGTTGCCACACGTTTTTGGTTTTACTCTTCTCAATGATTGGGTTTATTGGAGTGATTGGCAGAGAAGATCTGTCGAAAGAGTTAACAAAATCACTGGCGAACAAAGAGAAACAATTGTCGATCAATTGCCAGATCTGATGGGTTTAAAAGCTGTTGCAGTGAATCGGGTACTAGGCACTAATCCCTGTGCTATCAATAACGGCAATTGTAGTCATTTGTGTTTATATAAACCCAAAAAGCGTTTTGTGTGCGCCTGTCCTATGGGTTATGAATTAGCCACTGATTCCCACACTTGTATAGTTCCCGAGGCTTTTCTTTTATTTTCCCGACGCGTCGGTATTCATAGAATTTCATTAGAATCACATCATTTAGATTTAATACCTATCGCTGGCATTCAAGAGACCACTTCTTTTGATTATGATTTAAATGATAATCGCATTTATTGGACAGACGTTAAATCAAAGTCATTGAGCCGTTCGTTTATGAATGGAAGTAATATCGAACACATCATTGAATTCGGTTTAGAATATCCGGACGGTATAGCCGTCGATTGGGTCTCTCGTAACCTGTATTGGGCCGACACTGAATCAAATAAAATCGAAGTTTCGAGACTGGATGGCACTCATCGAAAAGTCTTAATTTGGAAGGATTTGGATAATCCTAAATCTATAGCTTTGAGTCCGAGTGAAGGACTTATGTTTTGGAGCGATTGGGCCTCAATTCAACGCATAGAACGCTCAGCATTGGATGGTTCTCACAGAATGATTATTGTTAATAACGCGGGTCGGGCTAACAGTTTGACTATTGATTACAACGAGAGACGTCTATATTGGGTTGATATCGACTCTAATAAAATAATGTCATCTGCTTTGGACGGTTCGAATCGCAATATTCTATTTAAAGACCATTTGACTAAACCTCACGGACTGACTCTCTATCAAGACTTCATTTATTGGTCCGATTGGGAAACCAATACTATCGAAAGGGCCGACAAATCTTATGGTTTGAATCGTACAGTGATTTCAACTCAATTGGATTACGTCATCGATTTAGTTATTTACCACAACTCAAGACAGTCCGGATGGAATCCTTGTGCAGTCAATAATGGTGGCTGCGAACAATTGTGTCTCGCTCTTCCTGGTAATAATCAAAGAGCCTATACTCACAATTGTGTCTGTTCTTCGCACTACCGCTTAAATCTTGATAATAAGACTTGTTCCGGTAAGTTTTTTCCTTTTTAAATGATAATTATATCTATCTCTATTTGTCATCGATTATCGAAACTCTCTTCAAATTATTGTTAATATTTAAAAAACTAGAAAAGAGTATAATATTATTAAGAGGTTATAGAATTGCCTTCGATTTGTGTTCATTAGTCAGAATTTTATTTAAAAATTAAACCAAAAATTTGTAAAAATATATAGACATCTATAGAATCAATTCATGTAATAATTAATCATTAATTTTGTTTAAATTTTGAATCCAAAGCTCCGCAAAAATTTCTTCTGTATAGTCAACGAAATACAATAACCCGATTAGTAATGGATTCAGTGACGGACGCGCCGGACATTACTCTTCCAATTGATAACTTGAAAAATGTTAAGGCATTAGCATATGATCCTTTCGAACAACTTATATATTGGATCGAAGGCAGGACTCTCTCTATCAAAAAGGCATATATGAATGGCACCGGAATATCAGTAGTTGTGCCAAATCCTCACGACATTAACGGTCCCTTTGACTTGGAGTTAGATCCTTATTCGAGGCTAATCTATTGGTCGTGCAGTCAAACCAATTCTATTAATATCACGCGTTTGGACGGAAGAAATATTGGAACACTTCTAACTGATTCTTTGGATAGACCAAGAGCACTTTCCCTTCATTATAAAAAAGGGTATTTTCATTCAAAAATGTTTAAAAATTTTATTAATTTATTGTTTGATTTATAGATATTTATTTTGGGTCAATGCTATCAGTCCTCCAAAAATTGAAAGGATATCTATTTTCAATTTAATGAGAAAAACAATTATTGAAACTAATTTAGAAGACGTGTCGACACTTACTGTTGATATCGATAGTGATCTGATATATTGGGCCGAAAGCGGAGAAAAAATCGAATACAGTTCTCTTGAAGGCGATAACCGACGGGTCATTTTTGAAGCCTCTGTTTTGCATCCGATTTCTATTGCAGTTTATGATGATTTTGTTTATTGGATCGAAAAGGAACAGAAAGTCATCGAACGAATCAATAAATTGTCCGAATCCGGCAAACAGACAGTTTATAATAGATTACCGCAATTGACTGATATTATATCTGTAACTAAAATGGATCAAAACTCAACTTCACTCTCGTGTTTGGTAAGTGTTTTCTTATTTGTCTTTATTTTCATTTATTTTTTGAAACAAAATAAAACCTAAAGTTTTAATATGACTTTTGGTTTATTTATTTATTTATCGTTTCAAATATCAATCAAATGATAGTCTCTGGGAATTGAATCTTAAGAATTAATTCAAATCCTCGTTCACTATCTTATAATCCATTTTCAACTTATTTTAAGAGTGAAAACGGCGGCTGTTCTCACATATGTTTGATTCTTCACAACGAAATTAGTCGAAGATGTGGTTGTCCTAAAGGTTTGGTGCTATCAATCGATGAACGCACTTGTGTTAGTCCTCCGACATGTTCCCCTGATCAATTTGCGTGTCAAAGTGGAAAAGTCAATTGCATTCCAAATGTGTGGCGTTGCGATGGAGTTCCCGAATGCGAAGATAAATCGGATGAAATGAATTGTCCCAATTGTCTGATGGAAACCCAATTTTCGTGTCCGCGAACCGCTGGTGAAGAACCAAAATGTATGGAAAACACATTATTGTGCGACGGAATTCCCGACTGTGCCGATGGTTCTGATGAGCACTGCTGTGCTTTAGATCATTTTAAATGTAAAACTGGAGGCAATTGTTTGACTATTCTTCAGGTTTGTGATGGAAAAGACGACTGCAATGACGGCTCAGATGAAAATGAAAAAAGTTGTCGCGACAAAAGAGATCGAATGCCTCTGGAAATGACGACTCCAACCCCTCAACGCCCGACATATGGTTTAGTTATATTTATTGCTGTCTGTGTTTTAGTAATATTTGGAGTAATGATGGCCTTTCAGTGCAGACGTAAGACTAATACAAATGAAGAAAAAGAGTTTAACGGCGCTAATGATCTCTTAATGAGTACTCAAAGACCTCTGACCTCACAAACAGAAGTACGAAATAACGGATTACTATCCGGAAGTGAAAATACTATCGGAAAACACGTTCCGATCGCAAACTTTGTTTGTAAAACATTACAAATGAATGAACAGTTATTTGAGCGCAACATAACGGGCGCCTCTTCTACGAGTTCCTCAGCAAATCATTATCCTAAAGAGACTGTGAATCCTCCACCCAGTCCTGTTACAGATCAGTCTCAGTGCAATTTTGGTAGCAGTTCCTGTGCCAGTTCTGTAGCCCATTCTCGAGGCTCAAGAAATGCTATTCTTCCTAATCGTCACAAAAAGAATTCGCGCTATAATTTGATCCGAAACAGAGGTCCGCCGCCCACTCCCTGTACTTCAGAAGTGTATGAAGACAGTGAACCCTCTGTTAAGTATACTTTTTATGACAACTCGAACGCAGACCTCAGCTATGATTCAGATCCATACCCACCGCCACCCACTCCTAGAAGTGGTTTGTATTTTTCAGATTTGAGTGGAGGTCCGCCCTCGCCCTCAGCCACTGAAAGAAGTTTTTATAACAATCCATATCCTCCGCCGCCATCACCAGTTCCTGAATCTGAAGCACCAGAAATAACTTAAGAGTCATTTTTAATTAATTGTAAATAATTGTATATTTTGTACATAAGATTTGAATTTATTATTTAATTTATTTTAATTTTTATAATATTTAATATCATTTTATTCAAAATAAATGAAATTAAAAATTGTTCAAAAACTTTGATAATAGACTTCCAAATGGAATCCCTTT
The DNA here is from genome assembly GCA_034695785.1 of Galumna obvia. Lineage (NCBI taxonomy): Eukaryota > Metazoa > Arthropoda > Arachnida > Sarcoptiformes > Galumnidae > Galumna > Galumna obvia. The sequence goes on along the minus strand of JAQFZM010000881.1, from coordinate 828 downwards.
AAGGGAATAATGAATTCCCTTTCCCTTAAGGGAAGTTTCAAAGTAAAGGGAATAAGGTTTTCAATCCACGATAAGGGAAAGGAATACCTTTTAATTTGGAAGCAGTAAAAGTGGACTTTTGGTCAAATTATTTCAATTAAGTTTTGTATTTCAGACTTTTGTTTATATTCTGAAAATGAGTCAGTTTTTGGTACTGAGCTATTAGTCACTAACAGTTAGTGAATCATAATTTTCAGAATCAAAACAAAAGTTTGAAATACAAAACTTAAATGAAATAATGTGACCAAAAGTCCACTTTTACTGCTCTTTCTCTCCGCTTATAATAATTATATATAATTATTATATAATTCTCTGCATTTGAGGCCAATTATTGGCCTCAAATGCAGAAAAGGCTCATTTGGCCCTCAATTGCTCTGATGAAGACAATAAGATTGTTGTTAAAAGGCTCACCTCTTCAACAAGATTGTTGACAAGATAATTGTCAGTTTTTTGAAGATAAGTTTTTTATTTTCAATTATTTTCTATTATTATATTTTATTAAAAATTGCAGACAATTATATCCAAAACTTTTTATTGATTTAATTGTTCACAAAATTAATTAAATGTAACGTTGTTTATGAGAGGAAATATGTTTTGATTTCGGCGCCAAAAATAGAGTGAAAGCGCGACGAATGGCAGCCATTATTACAACACTTAATGTGAACGCAATTGTTTTGAATTGAAAGACAATTGTCTTAAAAGTATTAAATATTTTTTCGAATTAATTTCGTTGTATTGATGTGAAGAGCGGTTCCACTTTTGGCCAAATGTCACAATTGGTTGTCGATA
>JAQFZM010000880.1:0-23614 GCA_034695785.1 Galumna obvia | reverse complement strand
TGCCGATAAACACATATTAAGTCGTGGGTACGGAACGGCGTGTCCACCGTAAGCACGCGATTGTCGGGACTGTTAGTCTGTGCCTTTCCCGGCCTGTCCTTTGGACAGCATTTTATATATTTTAAAGTATTATTATTTTAAAGTTTATTTGTTTTTAAATTGTTTGTGCGTTTGCCCTCACTTTTAATTGATTATCGGATCGAATGCTCGGCCACTAAGAGAGGCCTCACATTACGAAAGAGTATATTAAAGATCGAGTATTGATTGAAGCCCTAGACATCAGCCATTATTATTACTATTTTCGAGAGCACAGCCTTTGAGCCTATCCTCACATTGGTTTGGCTTTGAGAAGCGAATACCTGGACACAAGATTTAGCTCATATTATTGAATACCATTTATATGCTAGATCACAAATATTTATTACTGAAAGAAAGACCAGAAACAATTTCTAATTTTTAATTATTTGTAATTTGATCTATTTAAGTTTAAAATAATAATCTTTGTGTGTTGTAATCGCATTAATGCAATTTCATATAATTAATTATTTTTATACTTTAATAAAGTGAACAAAACTTTGAATTAACGGAACTTCAATGAAAAGATTAATTAATAACAAATGAATTCCTTGTTATTGAAATTTGATATTATTTTAAGATTTTTCTTCAAAATATTGATTTAAGAGTTGGTCCGCAAAAGTGTATATAAATTTTTAAATAATATTTTTTTTAATGTAATGAAATGAAAAACAAAATAATTAATTAAAAGAAATTTTTTAAAGTAAATGAAATTAAATTTTTTTTTACTGAAGACAAAATCTGTGAAAGCCTTGAATGTAAGTCGAGATTAAAAGATAAATGATATTTTGTTACTCGGATTAAACTTGCAATAATAGTTTTTATTACTTATTAGCAGCGATGCAGTTTCAGCCACTTTTCAGTCAAATTCATGCATATTCTATATGACATTAGCAAGTACGTAAAACTTATTCATTTATAACATTATTAGGATGAGTAAGGAAAGAACATAAATTTTTGAACTTTTTATTTGATATATAATTATATTAATGTGAACAAAAAACTTATTAAAAGGGTTAAAATATTGGTAAAAAGGGTAGTGATATATTTGAAAATAGCTCTAGATCAATGCAGAAGCTTTTTCACTAAATTCAATAATTACAATAAAATATTTCACCCCTTATGGCTGAAACTTCATGGATGCTTATTAGAAACATATCTCAACTTATGAATAAGCAAAATGTTTATGGTAAAACACAAATGATTATTGCATGCTCAAATTAATGCAAAACCCTTCTTAATAGAGTTGTATTAGTTTTGGGAACTTTTTTTTTGATTTGTTTTACAAAAAACGTGTGATTTGTTTATTCGCAAAACGTGTGGATTATCTTTAATTGTGATAAACTCTGGACACAAGAAATAGGAGTCAATGTCTTGTAGACATAGAATTGGTGGTTACAAGCATTTATTGAACATGGTCAATTATTGTCTATATTAAGGACTGTGTGTTGTTTACTATACTCTATGCTTATTAATTGGTAATTGAATTACACTCAATAAATGGTAAGAATTACTCAATAATTCAATATTCAGTAGAAAACTATTCCTAACATATAAAAGGATGACTACATTTACTTACAATTTTCAACTATAGGTAACTCTAATAATCCAATACTGAAGACTACCATCAAAAGACTTAATTCAATTGAGAAGAAGAAAGAAAAGGACATCACTTAGAAATGTAAGTAATTAATGAAGAGCTGAAACATTAACCAAGGATAATCACATTTAATGTGAGTGATTGACATTTTATATTTATATTTTATTAAATTGTATTTAATTTTATTTAAATATTGTTTGAGATTTGTGTTGAGCCATATATGATATAATCCAAAGTAAAATACTTTCTCCTCGTATTTGAATGCGTTTATCGTCTAATAATCAGTTGAATAAACTTTGAATCGAATTTTTTTTAAATAAAAAAACTATAAATAAATAGAAACCAATTTTAAAAATAATGTCTGAAAAAATGTATTTATTGCTTATCTTCATAAATGAGTGAACTTACCATGATAACATTCATAGTAAAAATCATTCATTCAAAGCCGATGTTAATAAAAGCTGTGAACAGCTCTTACCAAATAAAACATCTGGCAATTGATCATGGTGAAATAATGAGAATAATGAATCAATTCCAAAATAAGACAACTTTTTTTAATAATAATTTATATTTACATCGAGAATAAGAAATAATAAAAATAAAGATGAACTCAATAGAAGTGTTAATGTAATCATTAGACCAAATAATGACAACACTAGAAGTCAGAGCAAACCGTTTGACTCAGAATTGAATTTATTATTTTTTTGACAACATTTCCATTTCATATGATATGAGTGTTAACTCATTTGGAAAATAATAAATTCAAAAGAAATTCGTATTAATATTTTTGTTCACAAAATATAACGAATTGATTCCTCAAAAACCAATTTTTTTAAACTGTTTTTCATTTCATTGAATTTTTGGTTTTTTTCAATTTATTTGAGAACAAAATGTTTTACCAAAAAAATTAAAAAATTCAATAAATATTTCGAACTGAGAGATGGCCAAGAAGTCAAAAACTTGATAGTTTTAACAATATAGCAAGGTATTCTTAAAATTCTTAAGGTTCCAATTGTCATTAAAGTACCAGGTATAATTTACTGACTTTTTTAAGCTCAAGGTAATCTAAATGGTGGTAATGACAAGTTGGCCATCCCTGTGATGTGTGTCAAACAGCTTAACAACAATTCATGGATTTATCGATCGATGAAATAATGAAATATTGATAATAATAATAATAATAATAATAATAATAGTTATGCAATGATTTTCAACTAAACGACAAAAAATTAATGTTATTTTTGGTATTTCGTGATAAAACATTTTCTTCTTCTGATTTGATGCTCGCATTTAATGAACATTACTTTTAAATAAATTATGAATTCTTTTAATAATAACATGAGTTTAAGTTTTGTCTCAACATATTTGTTGTGATTATAACCAATGACTAGAAGAACATTCAAATGATTATAAACAACAAAATAAAGTCAATTATAATCTTTTAAAATATATATAAATGCATACAAAGAAACCACAAAATCATTAGTTATTTCTTTAACGAGTTGTCAATTACTTTAATTAAACAAAAAAAAGGTTAATATTGGATCTCAAATAACAACAAATTTTATTTTTTGTATATTTCGTTCAACCGATGCCTAAACCGAAAGATAACATTTTACTTAAGGCACCGAACGTTTCAACACTTCAGAAACAATATATTTGTGACAACACTTTATATATTAATTGCTTTCTTTCGTTTCCACACAAAAATACATTCATTTGTTTCAATTCAATTAACAATTAATAAATATTTAATTTTTTCGTTAATCAGATTTGTATTAGACTTTCAAATTGTATTCTTCGCTCAGATATTAAACAAAACAACTTTTTACACATTTTATAAATTCTGTGCTCAAACTAAACCAGTGCTCACTTTTCATGCATACAATATCTTATAATTTCAATATATTCTTAGGATTTCAAAGGACTAATTAATATCAATAAACAAATTGAGCTCTTTTTTAAGATAATAATTATATTTGATTATAGAAATGATCATGTTCAGTTCTTTTTAAGTCCTTTAGATTCCTCTACGATTGTGAGAAAGATCATTTGTCCCACCGATTATCTATCTTTAAATGTACACCCCCTTGCTCATTTAATTGCTTTGAAAAACCAGTAACTTTTCAGGCAATAAATTAAAATATAATAAATTTAATAATTGTTTAAACAATTTATAGAATTTTATTCAAGAATTCAAACAGTTTTTAAACATATCTCAAAAACTAATCTCAAATTCATTGATTTCACCGAAATTTGTGACTAGAATTGACTGATTAGATTTCTTAAAATGAACATGGTAAATACAAAAAAAGTTGATTTCAGTCAAACCTATAGAAACATTTCAACTGTCGATAAAACTTTTCCTTTTACTCAAATTAAATAATTTTTTGTTTATTTTGATTCATTCGAAGCGCTATATTTAGAGCATTTCATTTCAATTCCAAAAATAAATCCTTCGATCAAAAACTGAATAAATAAATAACAAATTCGTTTCTAACTGTAACTCAATTTTGATTCTTGATTAAAATTAACAACATTTTCTGATTGCAAGGGGCACTCATTTGCCTTTTCCTATAATAAATTCTCTATAAATTAACAATTGATCAAGGTTTCTTTTTCTCATTCTTTTTTTTGTACAAAAAATGGAAATTAATTAACAAATTATGAGAGAAAAGAGTGTCTGAAATAAATTAAGAGACAATTATAATGAAGTTTTGAGAGAAAGAGTAAAGTGATGTTCAAAAATAGAAAATAGAGTTGAGTAAATTGAAATATGACCAAGACTATCAAAAAGGGTATAATTTGATGAAACATTTGTAATAAATATCGAATAATAAGTTAATAAGCGGTGTATCGAAAAAAAGACAGTTTTTGTCTTTTGTGTAATAATTAACACATGAATTGTCTGATCTTCTCATCAGACAAAAAATGGAGAATAATTTTTTTTAAACATTTTCTCTCGGATCAAATGGAAAATAATATGAGACGAAGAGTGAATGACTGATCTCTGAATAATTCAATGATTTGAATTTTGAATTGACCCTCGATTTTCATATAAATACTCTAAAATATAGATAAATAATCGGAAATATAATAAGAATAGTAATAATAATAATAAATTCGAATAATCGCTAATTATTACAATTATTTGTTTTTCTTCTCAAACGACACATTATTGTCAATAATCGCTATATATTTGTAAACAGTTTTTCGTAACAAAAGTTTAGTTATTTTGTTGTAATTTTTGACAAAAGTTAAGAAAAAATTTATAAATTATTAATAAAACCCGAAATAATACTCTGAAAGTTCGGGCAATGAATACATTGTTGGAAATGCTATGGTATGGCATACCTTTTATGGCACAGACTCTACAATCATTCCCTGTCTTTCATCGAGAAACTAATTAATCCATTATTTGGATGTTTGTATGTTTTTATAGTAATTAACTGTGAAATTGATATCCAATCCCTTCCCTTCCATTTCTTCGAAGGTTTTCTGTCTTAACATCAGTCCATATAATAAGCGATTGAATGCTTTTGAGTCTAAAAATATTTTGATTCAAAAGTATATAAAAAAAATTTTTGACAAAAAACGAAACAAATCATAAACTGAAGGCTTTTTGGTATTTTCGGTGAAGACATTCAGAGAATCGTTGAGTAACTGAACAAGAGTAGAGTCCTTTGAATGATCACACCTTTCATATTGTGATCAACATTTGTTAACAAATTTGAAGGCAGTTCACACTTATGTTCACTTATCGTTGTCTTCGTCCATAGGCTCTTCGTTGGCCCGATTTGTGTCGGGAGGACTACTATTCATTTAATGGTCAAACAATTGTTGAAATTCATATCAAACTATAAATTATTTTTCATTTACTTTAAGGACTGTCTGACAGTAAGAGAGGCCAAAGCGTTAACTGTTTCGCACTCTTCCTTCTCTTTGCGCTGAGCGTCAATGAAATTACAATCAATGAGGTGTGCCGTTCGTCTTAAAATTGGCCAGTGAGCACCTAAACACTCATTCAATTAGTTATTCTGTCCACTCTTTACAAATATATACATACCTTGGATGGCAATAACGCGATTCAGGAGTTCAACCGCATTTGGAGACGGATTTCTTGTCATTTCCTCTTCTTTGAGACCACTTAACTGATCGCCCAAAAGAGCGGACACACATTCTTGAGAACAGTCACAAATTGAGGGCAAATCATATCTGAAATAATAGTAAATTTAAAATCATTTGAAAAGAGATAATTCATATTGAAAGACATACCCGCCTTCGAGAACGAGAACTACTTTTCCATCGGCTAAAGTCATCAACTGTTGTGTGAGATATGCGAAACAATGGGCTGACACCTGATATCCTCCCAAAGGTGGTGGATGTCCGGCAGCCGAATCAAAACCGGCGGCCACTAAGACTATATCGGGATTAAATGATTTGGCGATTGGCATCACAACCGATCGAAAGGCCGCCAAATACTCGGCGTCGCCCATCGGAGGACTGAGTGAACCGAACCAACTTATATTGACATTAAAGCCGACCCCCTCTCCAATACCAATCTCATGGAGATCACCGGTTCCAGGGAAGAAGTTTCCGTCGTCGTGACGGTGTAGTGAAATATACAATACGTGTGGGTCGTCATAAAATATTTGTTGGAGACCATTGCCGTGATGGACATCCCAGTCCACAATCAACACTTTTTCCATTTTAAGTTTTTGCTGTAATTGTTTGGTTGCGATTGCGATCGAATTGAAGAAACAGAAGCCCATCGCCTGTTGGTGTTCGGCATGACTTCCGGGCGGCCGAACCACTGCAAAACCATTCTATTGGACACAATTTATATTAATTTTCTAAAATAATTAAAAATGTGGACATACTTTGCATTCACCGGTGGCTACTTTGAGGGACAGTTCAATGACACAACCGGCTGCCATTCGAGCGGCACCGGCCGTATGCATCTCATTCCATGTGGTGTCGGAGTCGACTCCAATACCACCGCAGGGAAGCATTACGAAACTCTTAATCGGAAGATCAGCTAAATGTCCAAAAACAATATATTAGTAATTGTTTGACAAACAATTAGGAAATACTGACCGAGTTTTGATGTGTCCAACTTTTGTCGGTTCAATGGATTGGTTCCAAATAAGAGAGTATAGGCCTCACTAAACATAAACAAGAAATTAGTTTATATTAATTGAATGAATGGATGTGTAAAACCTGTGACACAATTGAATCTCTTCTAACGACGCTTTTCTCGAGCGGACTCTCTGTCGAAGAGAACAGATTTATTAATTAAATATTGAAAAATGAGTGACACATACTTCACATCTTTGAGCTAAACCTGTTTCTTGAAGTCTGGCCCAAATACTTTGTAGTCTACCGCCGTGTTCCGGATGATGGAAGTTATCCGCACAAATGCACTGATGTTTAAGCATTAGACTGTCGTAAACCAGTCCAGTAGTGAACATATGACGAGTGGAAGCAGTTAATGGTTCCGGACAGCCATTAGGACTAAGAGTTACTAATGGACTGGAAAGTGTTCTGGATAGTGGTCGGTTTGGATGCGGATGATGACCAGGTCTCGAATGAATGACAGGTGCTTCCGATTGAAATGAGCTCCGGGGAGACATTATGTCTCTCTGTTGCTGAAGGAATGCCTCGCGTTCTCTCTGTTGTCTCAACATTTCGTTGTCATAAGAGGAAAGTCGTTTATGTCCTGCAGTCAAATCTATCACTTCGTCGGCAATCACTGTGTGGTGAGTGTCAACAATTTCTGGGAGACTGTCTTTCATTTCCTGAGCGACGGCCGCTTCAGTCTCTTCTTCGACATTTTCTACGACTTGAGTCTTGGATGAGGCGCGGGTCAGAACAGTTTGACGGATGTGTTGTTTGACGAGATTTCTCTGCGTCTGTTCGTAGATTTGTTTCTCCCGATAGAAGTGTTCGCTTTGTTGAGGCGATAATATGATTCCCTGAGCGCCCGGCTGTAGCATTGGATGGCCTAATGGCAACGGAGCGCTTTGTGTTCGACCTAATGGTCGCTGAAGACTCCTCTGAAGGCGAGCCTGTGCTACCTGTGAGTCAGTTATGACACTTCCGGGCGGATACGGATAAATAGCGGAACTGGTAATGGAATTGACTGTTGTGGCGCCCCCAGACATTGTGCTTATGGTCTGTGAGTTTCTGGTTTGCTCCAAGACTTTCATTTGTTGCTGGATATAACCGGGACTCGTGGGCGGAGTGAACTCACCTTCGATTACTTTTGATATTGAATTTATTCATTAGAATTGATATTATATTGAGAGGACAAACCTGGCAATGAAGGAAAGAATGGTAGCACAGATGGAGTGTGAGAACTGTGCGAACTGTGGTGACTGTGAATTGGGTTCAACGGCATCGCAAATCTTAGGGCTCGCATCTGGGCTTCAGATGTAATTACTTTTCCTGATTCTGAGTGCTATTCAAAACATTTTCATTAATAAATGATTTGTTGATTAAATGATTAGTTCTTCAGTTAAGCGGACATTCGTTTAATTTTAATAACATTTGGAAAGTATTGAAACTTTAGCTCAAAACCTACCACTGAAGCACTTGCGGTAGTGTTGGGTACATGAGGTCTTCCCAATGAAATATTCGGAAGAGAAGGCGATGAATAAAGAGTAAGGTCACAAACACTGCCCTGATTCAATGAACTAAATGGCGATTGACTGGGCTCCTATTAAAAATAATCATGTTCATTTTATTATCTTATGAATGTATAATATTTGTATTTTTAGTGCCTCTAAAATGATAATAGAATTAAGTAATTAATAGTATTTCACATTAAATATAATTTAAGATAAAGTGTTAATCAAACTCTTAAAGAATGCTTTCTTAGAAATCTTCCCCTTTTTGTGGTAAAAGTAGTTATGATTTGTATATCTTATGAGTTATTCTGATTGAAAACAAGGAAAGTTTAATTGGGATAAAGAAAACAAATGAATCGTATTTGAAAAACAGATAAAATATTGCATTTGTTTATTGTTTGGTACAAACGGTTCAAAAAACTTTAATTAAATTTCGGTTAAGAGAAAAGCAAAACCTCGTGAGTGTTGAGGTCTTCCCTCTGTCAACAAACTATAGATAAAATGTTTGGGAAAAACAACTTTATTTGTCTGAATCATGGGATCCACTGATCAATAGTCTAAAGATTAATAATTATCGATTAAACTTTGATAATTGCAAAATAACCATGATACTAAAAATAGTCAGTCAATCAAATTGCCAGTCATTTAAGGCAATTGATTTTTATTATCATATTTTGTCAAATGCTTTATAATTACTCACAAAAGCAGACAATTCTAGATTTAAATAGATTCTAATCAGACCTTAAATTTAGATAGTTCATAATCTAGAAAGTTATTTGGAGAGCCGTCCGGTTCCCGACTAATAATATGTTAGGCGTCGGCAAAAACTTCTATTTTTGCTTTAATTCTATTAATTGTAATCTTATTAATAGACTGTTTGGCAGTGATTATGGTTTAGGCTATGACTATGGATATGACTATGACTATGTCAGGGCGTATTCACACCACTTGATTCAGAGGATCACCCGATTCTTTATCATAAGATTTTTATAGAACTGGACTTTGTTTTAAAGTATAGATGAGATGAACGAATGCACCCCTTCTTATCGGTTTTGATTAAATAAAACCCACTTTTGTTTTGATGAAATTTTTCCCGAAATGACGCCAATCAGTGTCTGATAAATGAATTTTTTCTGCATTTATAGCTCTTTTAAGATAAGTTAAGTACAGTTTTCACCAAAATTTCGTAATCCATGTAATTATCATATAAATGGAATCCTTGAGTATTAGCAGAGGCAGTGCCACCACTGCTAATCCCCGGATAATCCTAAGCCTCACCCTTTGGATACCCCGTTCGGTCTCTACACTATTGATAGTGTGTTTGTAAATATGATTATTTCTGTTTATTCAAACATTTTTAAAAATAATATATAATATAAATATAGTGACAAATAGGCTCTACTCCTGTGATAACAAAGTTGTTTATGTGTTCAAAGTTGAAGCGCATGTGTTGTAGTGGTTTAACTAAAAATTCTCTGACGGAGTTTTACCTCACATGAGATAAAACTGAAGACAGAATCAAAGAAAAGGCTGTATATTCTTATCTGTTATTAGTGTTTTCCAGAAAGCGCCAAGGCTAACACAGGCTAACATAGCACAGGCTAACACAGCTTAGGCTAACCTCAAAGCTCTTCAACAGAGGCTATATTTAAACGCATTTATATTTTGAACTGAAATTAGTAAAAATTTGTGCCGAATTTGTGCCAAATTTCAAAAAATCATTTGGCAATCGTTACAAATCGAGATTTACTGAAATTTTTATGAACTTATTTTATGCCATAAACGCTATTATTAGTATCATAAACGACACCAAAAATAACAATGTTTTGGAGTGAGAGCGCACACTCTCACTCTCGAAACATTCATTCTCTCTCATACTCTCTTCGACATACATTTTTCTCCCACTTTCACTTAAGTCACTCATTCTCTCCCGAACTCGTCCTAACTCTCCCGTTCTCTCTGGCACTCATTCCACAGAACACTCTCTCGCACTCCACTTAACTCTTTCTAAATCTCTCTTTTTCTCCCCTTTTCTCTCTCCCTTTGCCTATCCTTGAGTTAAGTAACTACAGTAGAGTTAAAAAAGTGTTGCTATGAGACACTGATCGTTGTGTACAGAATTATTTCACTGCTATTCTTAGAACCGAAATTGTTTCTAAAAATACACTGTTTTGTCGTATTCTCTGAGTTTGAGTCAGTCCACAAAAATGGGAGTATTTTTAAAATAGGAATCAAAAGCTATATATACTTATTCTATAGAATTATAACCCAATTTTCATTATTATTTAATTAGAAAGTTGCTATGTTCCTGTATGTTTTAGTATGTTCCTGGTCATGTAAATAGTATTAATAATCTGAGCCAAAGGCAATGAAATTAAAAATAGAATTATTAGTATTTTTAAAATTTCATAATAAGAGAAAACATTTATTTTAGTCAAATATTTTTTAAATAAATAATAGAAAAGTGAGACAAATAAAGAGACAAACAAAGAGACAAATAGAGACAAACCTCCTGAATAGGAGTACTGCCAGCACTCGATTGAAAACTCGAATGATTTGAACCACTGGGAGGTGATTCTGACAGACATTCGGGAATACCATTACTTGAGATGCCATCTGATCAACAAAATCAATCTTTTATTAAAAGGACCTAATTTTAGATCTAAACTATTCTCTAAATTAAATATAATTCCATTACGACTATAAATGTGAAGCAATAAATTATAGATGTATTTTATCCATTTTATCATATTATAATATTATCATATTATCTAGTTTATTTTAGTTTAGTTTAGTTTAATATTAATCGCATAACTATAATAGAAATTAGATATTTATATATAAATAAAAATAATTATAATTAAAAATATTATTATTTAAACCTTTATATATCGTTAATATTAAAAAAGAGTTAATATTTCAAAATGAAATGAATTTAAGCCAAAACTAATTATTAGTTTAAACAGTAGGACATATCATAGATTATACTTGAAATCAAGTCAATTAATTATAGATTATCTAGCTAGAATAATGGCTAATATCATTAGAGTTAATGTTATTTAATTAGAAGCTATAATTAAAATGAAGTTATTTTTAGATTTTGGATAAAAACATAATAATTATATGAATTATAACTAAAATACGATTATCATAGCATTCATGCCGTACTTGTGAGCGTAGACCTCCTCTTCAGAGGGGATGCCTTATCTTTTCGCCTGAGCAAGGGCGAACTACGTCGTAGAATCACTTTGGCCTTCAGCACAGAGCGTACCTTTAGATTGGGCTCAGAGGCTATTCCGAAGACAAGGAACAAACACGTGCTAAGCATTAGTCGATCAACATTTTCAAACAAATTGTTTTCTTATATTAAAAGTCAAATCAATAGTCTCTTCGAGCGGTTAGTAATTATGACAACAAAATAAATCATTTTATGGCCTAAGAGTTGACCTCATTTTCATAAATACCGAGCAAATGCTCAGAAGAATATTTTTTGAATAATTTTACAAAAATTTCTAACATTTCATTAAGAAATCAAAGAAATGAAAGGAAGAGAACTGGAAATCCATACCTGTCTTTCGTAATGGAAAGTCATTCTCATATTTGCCGATAATTGGTTGCCTAAAAATTGAAATATTTTTAAGGCCTTCTTATTCCGTGATTTAAAGCGGTTTAAACTAAGTAACGAAAACATAGATAAAGACACATAAAGGCACTGACCAGTGTTTTGAGCCGCCGGGTGTCGGAGGAGAGTTGTTGGCACTGTTGGCTGCGGCCGCTTCTCTTTGTTTCTTATTGAGCACAAACTCCTGTAACCTTTGCTTTACTTCAGAGGACGCGATAGCGCTTTGTTCGTGTTTTTCTTTTTTCTTGAGTGCCTCCAACCTCTCTTTTTCAACCCTTTCCTTTTCGACTTTTTCCCTTTGCTCATCCTCTAATTTTTTCTGTTGTTCTAAATATTCCTGCAATAAATGTGCAGATTTTTTGATATAAATCCCATGAATCTGATCGATAACTGATGGATAGGCCTTAAATTTAAGCAAAGCCTAAAAACTCAATTAAAATAATCATGATCATTTACCCGAATTCTCTCTTGAAGTTGTTTCTCGTGCTGTTCAGCCAACTGTTGTTGTTGTTGTTGGAAGTGTTGAAGAAGTAGTTGTTGTTGGAGTTGTTGCTGTTGTTTCAATTGGATCAGTTGCTGTTGAAACTGTAAGTGCTGTTCCTGAAGGGCCGGATTGACGACAGAATTTTGAGTGTTGTTCGCCATTTCACGGCCACAACTATTGCTGTCGTTGGCTATAAAATTCATTGAACTCATACCTCACCTCAAAAGTGGGGATCAATTCTTCACCAATTTTTCAAAGAAATAGTTATTAGTCTGAGGTTGAGGTCGATTATCACTGGCTGTCACTGATATCCAAAAGTGTATAACAATTAACAATTTGTTGTTATTGTTGTTGTTGTGTGGGTCCGACCACTGTTTTAATTCTGAGACAGAATATCGATTTGAGGCTTAAATTTCACTCAAATCTCACAAATAATGAAATAAATGTGAAATAATTGAAATAAAGTGTCACAACATATTGATGTTTTTATTGGGCTTAGCTACTTAGCTAGCTCATTTGTTGGCCACATTGATTATTAAATAGGAGATGAAGTATCAATAGTATAACGTATTGATAATAATTTCTATAGACTTTCACTCTATCGATGGTATTGTGTGTGTGTTTCACATATAAAAAGAGTCATTAAATAACAAATTTCAAGTGTTTTTTCAATGGATTGATAGTCACCAACAAAATAAACTTTATAACTTTGTTGATTTCCAGCTGCAAACTAGCTTGTTTCATTTTCTTTTTAACAAACAAATCAGAATAAACTTTTGAACGAGGAATTTTCACCAAGCACACTTTGAAAGACGAGTAATTCACTTAATAATGATCGTTAGTTTAGCACAAACTCCTCTGAGAATACTTTAATTCAAAGCCATTTGAAAAATGAATTGAATTTAGAGACAGTGATTGTGATTATGGTTAGTAACACACTATGCATTCGGTGCCGACATTTTCCTCTACCGAACGACGCAATGCCACTATTTTTGGTTCTCTCTCTTTCTCTATTCATAGTAACGCTCAGGGATTGCAGTAAACACACAGTTATTACTGCAGTGCTGTAGAGATATATCTATATATAATATACACGCATTCAAAGCATATATAAATTCAATATATATATATAGATGTATAGCATTAGTATAACATTTATTGTATAAGAATCGCGAGTTAACTGTACTTTTTAGCGCTCAGCACAGAGAGAGTGAGCAAATGCTCCTGCAATTGATTTTGCGCTCAAAAACATCTGAAGGCTAATATGATTGGAAATCTTTTCTAATTAAATATGATCTTGATTATTGGGCCCACTCGAGGACCTAGATCACTTATGTTTACAAAAATAGACATTCACAAAAACTAATTTTTCATGTTCATGATCATGGTCGATTATTCACCTGATTTTATATTTATATTTATTTGGATTTTTTAAGGAAATGATAGATAAATTATTTTTCATTGAAAAATTTCCTTGTTCCCATTTTTATTATATAATTAAGAGAATTGAATAACTTTTTCATTGAAGCACAGAATAGTCCTGAGCCTGAGCTCAGTGGTTGTCAACACATATATGTAGTTCTACTTTGAACTCATAGCATAAAAACATAAAACTTAAAGAAGCGAAAGTGATCTAGCAGGTTTTACACAACTTTCACCTAAAATGGAACTCTACTAACAATAAGTAGAATTTTAAAAATAAACAAATTTTCTTGTTTTACTTCAATAAAAAGAAACATGCTAATTTTCTAAATTAAAATAATGTTTTCAATAAAAAAAATTGCATGATACTTTTTAGCATTTTGTATACCTTTCACTTTGTTTTCAATATTTTCAAAGAGTGTTTCGGGAAAAGCCTTTGGGGAAAGTCATCGATTTAATTAAGATCTGGATAAAGATGTATAGATGTACTTGCTTATTATTATAATAATATGAAACATAACTTGATTTTAATGAATGAATTAATAAATGGTTTGTTTTGGAGGAAAAGCCTCTTTAAGGTCCAACCCCTTGGCTATGCCTTTACGCCTAACATTGAAACTGTAGATGATATGAATGAAAACAAGGCTCTCAATTGTCATTCTTTCACAAACGGATTGATCCTTGACTTTGGAGAAATACGTCAGACATTACACCATTGAAAAGTAAATATAAATATAAATCTGATCAATGAAACTATGAAAGTATGCGTTCATTAAAAAACTCATAATAACACAGAATAACATAAATAGAAATAAATTCACAAAATGTGTTTAATTAAATTTAATTGTCAAACATTAAGTGTTTGTCCTTCAAAACAGGCAAAAAGTTCTCTTCGTCATTAGTTGCACCTGGGCAAACTTATATTTTCACAAACATTATGTGTATTAATTCAATAGTTGTGTTCAATAATATAAAAACACTTAATGATAGTCTAATGAATTTAAATAATGTTTACGTTATTATTCATATATTTATTGAATTTCTTTTCAATTATTGTTATATGTTTTTCAATATATTAAATGATAGTAACAAATGACCCAATAATTTCATTGGCATATATTGAAAACAAACTTATATATCAAATTAAAAGTCTTAATAAATATCCCAGAAGTTTGTGCAAGGTTAAATCAAATTTTATATTAATTTTTTCTTATTTTTTCCTTAAGTTTTCAACAAATTTTTAGACAAAAGTATTGCAATGTTTAACACAAATTAATATTTATTATAACTGTAAAGAAGCATGCTATATTTAATTAATATTTTTCCTCAGACCTTTAAATTATAATTGAACTCAAATTTTCATTAAATGAATGTCAATATATTTTATTCTTCATATTAAAAGTTTAATAAAAAAATCAAATATTTAAGTTTTAATAATTATTTTCATACCTTTTATTAATAAATATTTATTTATCTGATAACTGAGTCTAACATTTAAGTGCTTTACTGACACATTATTTCAGCAATTTTTTCCTCGGATTTATTTTTTCAATTTTTTTTTGAATTAATTTTCACTATAAGTATAGATAAAACGATTAGAACTGAAATTTAATGACTTAATAAAAATATATTTTTAGTAAAATTTTATAAATTATTATTCTCTCGATTTTCCTTATAATAAGAACCTCTTGCAAATAAGTAATTGTAAATTTAAACCTGTACAAAATTCTATAATTTCAAAACCTTTTCTAAATTTAAATTGAAAATATCAAGTTTTGACAAAAATTCATATTTTTGAGATTTAAGTTAAATGAACTATAACATTTTTGTTGACATCACTGTTTGCTTTGTATGGATCAGAAAGTAATTTGTTACTAGGTTACAATTTTGATTAGACCTAATGCTTATTCTGATTATATAATGCGATTTACGAAAGTTTCATCTTGGTATAAAATTACATACTTGTTATGTAAGTTAAATATAACTAAAGAGTAATTCATTTGATATTAGAATACATTGTTTTTACGCAAAACAATATAAAAGTCTCGTAAATCAAAATCAGATTAAATGCAATCAAACGGTTATTAAAATCAATTAATAGAAACTCTTAACAAAATGAGTGATATCTCAGAGAATCTAAAAAATGTGGTTAAATGTGAGAACAAAAAACTATCGTTTACTGTATGTCTAGTGTTGGCTCTGATTACAACAAAAGTTATCCATTTGATCAAAATAATAGCCGGGTTAGACGTATTAGTTTTGTTGGGGTATTCCATATCAATATGTTTGGAATCATTGATTGCTTTCTATGCAATTTTCAAAGAGAAGCGATTACTTCAGATAACAATAGTTGGGAACGCCATTAATCTACTCATTTGGTCTCTGATTTTGTTGGGTTTTGCTCTTTGTATGAAACCATTGAAAATAAGTGACCAAAAAATTGACTAAACTTTGAATACTATTTACAGACCATTCCATTAGATTTATAATTAGGTCTCAGCATATGGTGGGTAACATCATAATAGTTTTCCTATACTTATCGGTTGGCATTTTCATTATCATCTTGATAGTTTTGATTATTAAAAGGAGTTTTGAATTATAATTGATTACTATTTCATATCAAATATTGATTTTATTGAAATCCATTGAAATTCAAAATCGAAATAAAAAATAAATTTTATTTTAATCTTAAATCAAAATGAAGTGTAAATAAAAGCGTTAATTTGAAGTCATGATTTAAATTATGATCTAGATTATATTAAATGAGCCAACTCAAATTGCTAACGTTTCAGTGGATTTAAGGCATCCCTTAGGGAAAGGCAGCTGTCAAGTGAGGAAACCCTTTATTTGGTGTTTACACAGCATTTACTATTCAATAACTCTTTTGATTTTATTTGAATACTCGGAGCGAAAAGTGTTAATAACAACGAAAGTGAGACCAAAACCTTTACTGAATTCAATCTCTTTTAGACTCTATTTATTCGAATAAAATATTCATATATTATATAATCCATTCGTTTTCCAAAACATTAAATAATAAATTAGTTTACTTTTCACACATAATAACTGCTCCAAAGGATTGGGGGTTAAGAAAATTGTTGGCCCAAACAATTATTCTGAGCGTTGAATAATGTGACCAAAAGTCAATGGCGAGAATTGGATCACCCTTTAAGAGTAGATCACACGTGTGTGTATGTGTGCACTGAAGCCGTACCCCTTTTATTAAGTCGATAATTCATTGTAATTGAATGGCCCGAAAGTGTCAATAACTGTACCGCAAATTATTCCCAGCCTTGGAATAGATTTATATAACCGAACACTTATTCCACTAAACTATCAATAGTTATATAATAAGATTTGGCGGCGAATACTCTCATAAAGATTAGGCCAAAGAAGGTTCGGCTAATGTTAGGGCAGGTGCTGTGCCATTGACTTTGAAGTTGAATTGTTAAGTACTCATTCAAATGTCTCAATGTTTGGCCTAACCATCAAAAGGGGTCAACTGAAGCTGAAAAATCACTTGAAGGCACTCGAATAGAGTCTTCAATTATAAATCATTTTTAAACAGTTTTTTGTCAAAATTTTATTAATATTTCGCAAATAATTGATAATCTTTCAGATGATTAAACAAAAAAGTGGCAAAAATTATATTTAAAATATTTTAAATCAAAATTATTATTCAATATTAATATCTGAAGCGAAAGTCCACTAAAAGAAAGTTCTGTCAAAACTCAAAACTCAATTCATATCAATTTGTTTGAGTTATTGTATTATTGTATGAAAATATAATGTAATGATTAACACATAAATTATTAATATTTTACAAAGAATATAATGAAATATCGTTAAAAAAGGTGATATATATTATTAGTAGAATCATTGAAAAGCGTTGATGTGTTTGAAAATTCAATTTTCACAGTATTTTAGTTAACGCGTTGTTTGTCAACAAAAGTATTTGAAAGTCAATAGTTTTGTTGAGCAAAATAGTGGTCATCAATCATAGGACAGCCATTGCTAGGAGTCTATTGTCACAATGGATCCAATAAATCACACATAGAATGAGTTTAGCACTGGTCACAGCCATAGCTATTAATGCCCTTATTATTGCTATTATTGGCCTTAATATTGGAGGCATTATTGGTGGCGATATTGGATATAGAGTTGGCTGTAGTGCCACCAATACTACACACAATGCTATCACCAATTTTTATGTTAGACGTATGACTTCCACTATCCTCACAATCCATGTTTTTGATTGTATGCACACTTTGACTGCATCGACAATTGCATGATTTGCTAGAATCGGTCCGCACTGCCATCGGTTCCGATTCTGATTTCACTTTTTTATCGACAATTATTTCCTTTTTATGTTTGACGCGTCTATTCTGAAACCTATGATCGATAATTACGATGAAAAACATTTACTTCAAATTCAAACACAATTATCATATTTTCAGACTCAGTGCAGTTCAGATACTGACCAGATTTTGACCTGTTTTTCACTCAAACCCAAATAGTGAGCGATTTCTATCCTTCGAAGACGAGATAAATACATATTTTTATTAAACTCATGTTCCAAATGAACGATTTGAGTGGATGTGAAGGCTGTTCTCAATCGAGAGCTTCTTTTAGAGCTGTCCGACTCTGAAGAGACGGGCGATAACTCGCGAACTATAGTTATATTACATAATTAAATCTTAATCACTCAAACACTCTATATTTGTCAACTGAGCCATTGATAGCCTGTCTTCAGCTCAACACAGGATTAAAGTTTTGAAAAAGTTTTTGAAGTTTTAAAAACAAGGATTAGTTGTTAAGAGGTTTGGAGACTAAGGAATAGACTTTTTCTAAAAATGATTTTAAATGGGTTTAAATGTTTAGTACAATATATTAGGTTTAAAGTTTCAAATTAAAAGGTATTGCCTGGGGTATAGGTATAGATCATATGTTTTACATTTAGTTAATACTTCTGAATTCTATATACAGTGTGGGCCCGATTTTAATCGATTGATAGGGTCTTGAAATTCATTGACTAAAATCGAGTTTGACTTAAATTCAGGTTTCATGACAACCATTGGAACGGTTAAGGCTTTCAAATGGGTATTCATTAAAATCGGATTTTGAATTATTGATGATTCACTAAAATCGGACCCAAACTGTATTTGTATTATTACAACACTTAAAACCCTATAATAAATTTTTTTTTAAAGTTTTTAATAAAGTCTTCTTAAAATAGAAGACATAATAATTTGTACAAATGGAAAGGTATCTAAAAGTGTCGGATTGTTTTGACAACTCTTATGAAATTTGTTTCTTAAAAGTTTAGTTTCAAAAAGATTTAAAAGTAACAGAAAATTATTAAAAGCAATGGAAAGGGTCTAAGAAATAGTAATAGACTTACGATTATCGAATTGATTGACTTCGAGTTTGTTTGGACTAAATATTTGCCGGTAATCGACGGCGAGTTTTCTTTCTGTGGCTTCACTTAAGCCTATTAGTCGTCGAAGAGACAGCTTTTCATCGCAATCTTTGTCGCGACCCGTCATATAATGAGACGACTTTTCTTTGACGGCATTATTAGAGCTCAGATCGAGCAAAGAGTCGACGAAAAAGGATCGCGACATTAATGACACTCAAAACTTAGTAGACGTGAAACAAAAGATGACACTTAAGACATATGTAAAGCATTAATACTCAAACCACAAGTGGGCTCTAATCGCCACACAGTCAGGAAGAGTAGGCTATAAGTCTATAGAGAGTAAGACTAGTGGTGACAAACCAAAGGGCAGAGCGAGGACTACACTGAAGACATCAACAGTTCATTGAGAAGTTTTGAGCGAAACGTTTGATAATTGACTCAATCATAGAGAGGAGAGTGTGAAGTACTGAGCGATACACCGGTCCGCTATTCGGACGAATCGGCGGCGAAAGCATTTGTCGGCCGAACACAACTCTCTTGACAACTATAAAAAGTTTATTCTGGGCGACTCCGCCCATCAATTTAAAAAGTATTGTCAGCCGATCCGCTCGATTATATGAACCGCGTGTTCTCTCAGTTGTGTCTTACCCTCTATTTGGGAGACAGTCTTTGTATTTGTCTGTTTGTCACCACTGAAGGGAACAGAATGAGAGAGAGTGAGTGAGTGAGAGAGAGGGAGAGAGAGAGAGAGAGAGAGAGAGAGACCAATGAATTGAACTGGCTTATAATATCTATCCTTTTAAGGTAATAATATTTAGTGCTCTGCAATAATATAATAGCGATTGAATTGAAAATACAGAGAAATAAGAAGACAAATAAATTCTCTCTCTTTTGCAGAGAATGAATGTTTGGAACCGACAATCATTATATCAGCTAATAATTGGCCAACTTTTTGACAACCATTACTTAACACGTCTTTGTTGGCAAAACTGTTGGACAAACTTCTCATAAAAAAGAGTGAGTGAGTGTATGTCCCGAAATCTGAATCGGAACTACCGATTACTGAAGTCCAAACTATAGATGTGTTGGACTCGAATTTTAGGACAATAGTGTTGTATATTTTGTTGTGAATATGCTTTCGACAAATGAATATGCATTGGATTCTCTCTCTTATAATAATATAGACATCTGTTCTCAGATTTCGCTTAAAATCTTTTCAAATAATAGTCTAAAATATAGATAATAATAATAATAATAATATAAAACTTTTCTAAAACAGTTTTCACACGACAGACAACAAACTCTTTTTTAAGAGACTTATAAATTCATAATATATAACAAAAGATCTAAATCTGAATGTTTAGTCCGGGAATAGGCTTTTTAAAGTGCAGTCAAAACTGTAATATAAATATGCATTAGTTGTCCGATGCGTTCGGATTTAATTCTGGAGGTATTTGTTTGTTGAATAGAAAACAGATGTAGTATTCATATCATATTCAATATAAGCTCAGAATTGGTATTATAGAGGATTATAATCAGACAAATATATGCTATGGATAGAGATAGGATGAGAGGAAGACTGACTGAGAGGACAACCATTGAAGACAAAAATGTAAAAAATATTATTCATAGAAAAGTCTGTTTGAGATTCGGTATCAGTTGAGAGGGAATTCTCTATTGTTATGATCCGATTTCCAGTCCATGAATATCATTAAACATTATTTTTATTGAGTTCCGGATATAAAATGTCTCCAATGGAAAGAGTGTACACTAATCAGTAATCACCAAGCTTAAATATCACTTAACTAGCTAGATTAATTTATCAATTTTAATAAGTGTAACGCATAAATATGTATTTGAAATATAAGCTTGCTAAAATCCTGGTTTAAAATGCAGAAACTAATTGAGTTTAATAGCCTTTTAGAAGTTGTGTATAGAAAGTTGGTTCCCCTACTTATGGATGTTTGTACTGACAAAAAGAGCCATCAAAATAGGAACAGAAGTGACACAATAGAGTCCAGTTGTCGCTAACAATAATGAATCGGTCCGTTTGTCAACACTATTATTGCTTTCAATTACTTCTAAAGCAACCAAATATTGATTACAATTTGTCAAAAGGTATTCATTTGATGGCCATCGGCTCCACTCGTGTACTACCAAATAGTCTATGAGTTCAACAAATATTCATATATTCATAAACCCTATTGTATTGTCGACAACAATGGATCACTTCTATACAATCTCTACAAATATATCCATTTCTCAAAAATCATTTAAGAAATTATATTAAACAAATGAATCTAGGTCATATGCTATTTCTATATTCAATTAAATTTTTATGAGATAGAAAGCATAATAAACATGATACAATTTCTATTAAATTGCATCTTTTTATCCCAGATCTGTGAGATATTGATAACTATTTGATATTTTATACTTTTTTTATATTCATTTTATGTTTACTTATTTAATAGTTATAATAAATTAATGGTTTTGGAATATTTTTTCACTCATTTCTAAATTATTTTTTCCTAAACTTTAAAAGAATTCTATTGAAACTATTCAATGGTAAATGAGTAAACAATAAACCTTGCACAAATTTAAAATATATCTTCACTTAAAAAACAGAAATCTGAGATTAAATTATCGAAATAATGTTAGAGTGCTTTCAAATTCGCAAATTTTTAAAATTGTTAAAAAGTATTATTTTCCAAGATAACAATTTGTTTAACATAATTGCAAAAAATAGTGTGACCACCACTTAGACAAGTAATCAAGTTATAAGCAAGATCAAAAGGAACCCTATCATATTAGTTATATTCCAGAATAAATTAGAAGATTTTTGGTCAAATGGGTTGAGCGGTCAAAGGGAGTCAAAGTTGGGATTTTGGGATTTAAAAAAATCTATAAAAGTTATAAATTTAATTAAAGGGCCAAGAATTATTGTGATTTATCCTTCATAAATGCTAAAAAGGACGACTCTCTAACTCAATGTTATCAAGGAGAAATTGCAAAATGTTTGCACTAAATTATTTTAAACGTCATTCGATGAATATTTTAAAGTTTTTTTAAAATCAAATTATAGAACTAATTAACATAAATATAATAACCAAGAACCACGAAATGCTCATCTCTACTTTGAAAAAAAAATTTAATTTTTGTAATTAGGGTACTTAAAAAATTATTAAAATGTTACTTTTTTCAATTATGAACACAATATTTTTCTGAGTATTTATTTCAAAAAAAGCTTAATATTATTGGAAACTATTTCGCTCACAATTCTGAATAAAACATATTAATTGTAATAATTTTAATATAATAAAACACTTTTGATGATTTTTTTATCATGTCATTTTTCTGAATTGTCTATCATTTTGGGTAAATACATAAAACCCTTCTAAAAGAACGTAATGTTATAAATCAAAAATTTAAATTATAATGATTTTTGGCACTTAAATTAAATTTATAACTTTTATAGTTTTTTAAAAAAAATTCCCAAAAATCCCAACTTTGACCCCCTCTGGCCGCTCACCCTCTTCATATTTTGGTCAAACGATTTGACCAAAAATCTTCTAATTTATTCTAGAATATTATATGATAGAGTTCCTTTTAATCTTTCTTTATAGGACGTGTCAAACTTAAAACTTTGTAACTTTGTTCAAAGAACTCTTTATCATTAGGTCTATGATTACACTGAAAACTCCAATAAAAGTCTGGAAACCCTTTGAAAACCCATTTATAACAATTTTTAAGCGGTTTTTCAAAAGGTTTCCAGACTTTTATTGGGTTTTTCGGAAGTGATTTGTTTCCAAATCCTTTACTTTTTTCATGGTTTAAAAAAATGGTTTAATCACTTCATTTATATCTTCGGTTTATATTTTCGTTAACTTTAAGTGCTTTAAAGACGAGTTGAATTAAAAGTGGACCCAAGAAGACAACAAAAGGTATAATTAATGATTGTATAAATCAAATTAAATAGAGTAAACTCTCATAACTTGAAATCAAGTCTATCTTGAATTGAATATTTAAGATCCTATTTACTCCCATAGAAACCTTAATAAAATCTCTCCTATGTTGAACCTTTTAACTTGTATCTTTAATCCTAAAGTCATGTCCCAATGGCTATTGTGTGCATTTCTTAATTTGAATTTTGCTTAAACTGTAAATTGAATTAAAAGTTTTTAACAATAATGTGTATAATATTTTGTCATAAAATAGCTCTAAAAAAATAAATTTAAAACAAATGAAATTCGTGTTAATTATAATTTTGATCCACAATTTTTAAAGTACAACAATCATTGATACTCATTGATCAGGATCTTTTTATAATAGAGTTTGATCAGATACAACATATAGGAAAGGT
>JAQFZM010000879.1:0-23625 GCA_034695785.1 Galumna obvia | reverse complement strand
CATGCTGATTCTCGTTACATTTTATCAAGTGGTTAAAGAAATATAGCTAGTTAAGTTGTCCTAGTTAGATTTGATCATAACTATATATATTAAAAAGAAAAAGTTTGTTTTTGGACAAATTGATAACCAAAATGATTAATGTAATAAAACATACTAATTGTTGGGATTTCTGGTAGGAATAGTGACGTCACCGATATCGTGACCGCAATCATTGCCCGGAATTGGAATACAGTCAAACGGATTTCTTATGATATTTGAACTTTTTATATATAATCCATGCAATAAGAAACAAGAGAGTTTTAATAAGAGAATTTTAAATTTAAAACATACCTATTGTCAAACATATCAAAATAATTTGTTTGATTTTTATTCTGGTTCTTCAGTTCTGTAATAGCAATATTGATCACCCGCCAGAAGAAGTTGCTGGCCACTGCAACAGTAACTGTTCTTTCACAAATATATATTTACTTACCAATGCTTGCTGATTCACTCGGGATAATCATCAATACCATAGAAAGTGTAAGAAAGATAAAAATCTTTAAAGCAGTGATTACCGACATTTTAATTATTCAAATAATGAAAATTATAATTAATTGAAATATTAATAAAAAACAGATGTTTTTAATTTAATTATAATATAATTTAATACAATTTTATTTAATTTTTAATAAATATTTTCATTGAAATCAAAGATATATTTCAAACATTCTTCTGATATTTTATCAATAATTTCATTTATTAGTCTATTTTTTAAAATATAATAAAATTAGCATGTCAGTTTGTTAATTATCCCAAAAATTTATTATCGATTCATTAAAAATTATATTCTGTAAATAATTATCTATAAATAAATCATTCTAAATATACATGCATAATTAGTAATTATAATAAATTTGTATGATTCCAATTTAAAGCTTTAATATTATTAACTTGATTAAATCGAAATTCTTCATTTATTTTCCGGGTATTCTTTCATATCCTTGTTGGAATTTTTCTGAGCACCAGCCTCTTTATTGCCTAATTCCTGGTTAATCACAAACTAAATTAAGCATATTAAATGGAATTTAATAATGTCCTGGACAATTGGTCAATAACAATTTGTCTTTCTTAGTATAATGCAAACTTATTTTGAAAACATTCGAATATATCTAGGCAATATAAAGGATTAATTTATCTTGGTAATTCTATTTGTTGAAATAAAGTAAAAATTTATCTTCATTTTAATTTTATCAAGAATCAAATATAAGTTTTACATACACTTATATTATTTTGACAAAACTAATTTGAATGAGTTACCTAGGAGAAATATCTATAAATTATAAAAATTGTTTTGTTTTCAATAATCTATTTTCAATTATTGAGAAATAAAATGTTTCTAAAAATAATTTTAGTCTTTAATTGCTTTAATTCTATTCTTTTAAATTGTTTTATTAAAAGTGAAGACAATTTAATAAAAACCAGTTTTGGTTATGTGAAGGGATCGACAATTAATGTGTTCAATCAAACTACTGAACAGTATTTGGGAATTCCTTTCGCAGAACCGCCTTTTATATACCTATCCTTATCTCCATTACTCTTCAGTTTATGTTTACATTTCAGGTGAGAGAAAGCATTCATTTGTTTGGCGGCGATAAGAATCAAATCGCAATCTTTGGTCAGAGCGCCGGCATTTGGAGGGTTTCGGCACATCTTTTGTCCCCATTATCTAAAGGTCTGTTTAAGAGGGCTATTATGGAAAGTGGGGCTCAATTACATAGAAAGGAAAGACCTATTTATACTAAAGAGGATGCATTACTCAATGCAAAAGAGTTGGCCAAAAGTCTTAACTGTTACGATGATAACCAATGGTTACAGTGTTTGAGAAGAATTTTACAAATATCATCTAGGTATATGCGAATAAACTAAAGTTCAGTTATTATAGCTTTCAATACTAGCAAAACTTACAAATTATCAAGGTGTTTTTTTTAAACAATTTCTAGTATTATTTAAAACAATTAAAATGACAATTAAATTAACGCAAATATAAGCACATAATCTATTATATGAGAACAAAAATAATCACTTTTTGTAAAATTTAATTAACTTTTAATTAGAAAACATTTTATTATAAATTAAAAAAAATTTCTAACAAAACATTTATTTCTTGATATTTCCCAAGTCTTCAATCGAGTCCTCATCGATTTCGGGCCACTTTTCAGTTAATATATCAAACATATCGTCCTTAACGTCTCCCTGAATCACAATTTCATCGATTCCAGTGACAGACGAACCGCAGGCAAACTTTGAAGAGAAAAACTTCGCCGCGTCTTTCAATTCTATGTCATAAGTGGAGAGTCCGGTCACCACTGGATAAATACAAACAACCATTAAATCAATTTAATAGAAACCAGTTGTGTGTTGACATACCGGTCACATATTTCTTTTTACCACGGTTACTTCTGGCCAACTTTACAAAGCGTTCGACGTCGTCCTTCTTCTTAGTCTTAACCAAAGCCTTTCCTCCCCTTTTTTGTCGGCCCCTCTTCTCACCGACGAGGGGGTCATTAGATGTCTCGTTGTCGGCACCGGTGTCTCCCTTTTCATCAGATCCTTCTTTTGGCGCTGAATTACTATTACTTTCATTCGCTGCCGAAGAATATCATCGAATATATTAGAAACAGATTTTATGAATAAATCCTTTGTTTTACAATCTTTTGATGTCTTCATTATTGCATCAAAAACTTCGGGTAAATTCCTTTCCAACCATTCCCTGCATTTGGCGTTATTTGGATAATACTCGCAGTACTCGATTGGAAGCGAACACTCTTTTAGTGGACAAATGTTTAAATTATCATTAAATTGGATCAATAGATGACTATCAAAGACAAACCTCCACAATATAGTACTTTAAGCGGGTATTTAACCCCCGGTTGCGGTCCATTTTGTAGTGTCTTAACGGGGGTTTCGCTCATCTTAGGGTTGGATCAGATTTAGTGATGTTTTGCCACTTTTCTATTGCTAAACAATGATTTGATTCAATTTTATCAAAGTATTAAAATGTAGAGATATTTCACTGAAAATCATTAAAAAATTGAACAAATTTTTGTTTTAATATGTAAACAATATGTAAAGTATAATACAAATTATAAACAAGTCTTATTCTCAGTAACTGTTAAGTTTAAATAATATGTTTCTACAAACAAATATCAGTCACGTGTGATAACTGTCCAGAAAATCTATAAAAGGGTTTCAATAAAGACTATGATTTAAAAATTGGTGCCATAAATAACGTTATATTTGAACGGCATTCGAGACAATTCTTTGGTCACATGACTAATACGGACTCACATTTATTGGCGTCTCTAATAGTATCGCAAACATCCACTGATTTATTGTTTTAAACATTAATTTAATTAATTAATTGACAAAACATTTCATTTATAAATTGAGTCAAATATTGTAAAGTATTTGTAAATCAAAGGAAATGCCCGAAACACAAAAGTAATGTATTTATTGATTGAATGAATTGTTTAATCAAAAGCATGTTTTTGTTTGTGGTATAGAGTACTGCCGGCACCGGTATATTGGGCTCAAAGAGCTAATGCTGTCTATCTTAAGATCGCTGTCGAAGACGTTAAGTCACCCGAAATCAAAGTAGAGAACAACCGAATTATCTATAAGTAATTGATTTTTATTATCACTATTTCTCTGAATTTTTTGTTTGTCTGAAATCAATGACTGAAATGTCTCTGTTTTTGACACAAAAGAGGTGTCAGTCCTAACAAACAGGAATATGAGGCAAATCTCGAGCTCTTCGACGATATCAAAGTGGATGAGTCCAAGTTTATAAACAGAGACAGAGGCGCAGAGTTTGTCCTCATTAAAGCAAAAGAGGGACCCTTTTGGAAGAGACTTCTTAAGGATCAGCAGAAGTTTCATTGGCTTAAAATCGATTTTAATAAATGGAAAGATGAGGACGACTCGGATGATGAGGCCGGAGGTGGAGGAGGAGGACAGGGAGGCGGACAAGACTTCGAAGATGTAAGTCATTCTTTGATTTTCATTTGTCTTTTGTTTTTATAATAATTTCCACTTTAGATGATGAGACAAATGGGAGGTCTCGGAGGTATGGGTGGAATGGGCGGAATGCCTGATTTGGGAGATCTTGACGTAAGTTAAACAAATTGAGACATAAATTCTAATTGTTTGTGTCTCAGGACAAAGAAGACGCCACTCCAGACAGTGATGACGAAGAATTGCCTGAATTAGAAGAAAAGGAGGAAAAGTAGACTTTTTCATCAATAAATAAGACTATAATTGTCTAAAGAAAACATTTAAAAACTAATTAATTAATTAATCTTCAAATTTGATGACAACTCTTTGTACAGCATTTTATGTCTCATTTTATAAAACAAATTATTCCTTAAATATATTCATAAAATTTTGTTTTTAATTTTCTGAAACCATTTTTTTCTATAATTTCTTATTTAGAAATATTTATATAAATTGAAGACTGAATAAGATTTCAATTTATTTTAAAATTTATTAAAAAAAATTCTCTCCTTATGTCTATTCCTCTCATTTTGTTTGAGAAAAATAGACTTTTATTCCGTAAAAATTGTTTTTTTTTTGATTACAATTAATATATCATTGAATTAGTTATAAGTTTCTGAATAAACATTGAATTAATAAAATAAAGATTTCCTTAAAAATAATTTATTTTCACTAAAAGTTTGGGGAAATTTTACTTAAATTTATTATTTTATAATATGAGTAAAATTCTAATTAATGAATAAATTAATCAAGGTTAGTTAAACCTGTTTTAGTAGATAAGTTCTAAACTAACGTAATTTATTCGAGGAACAAATCTCACGCCTGTAATCTTGCAATTATGCAATGCATGTGTTTTTGTTGTAATTTGACAGAAGTTTCAAAATACCATTAAAATACGAATCAGTGATAAGCGATCTCTTAATCAATGGATCGATACTTAAACTCAATGTCTTTGAGTTCATTAACTGCTGGTATTGGAGTCGGTGTTGTCATCGGTTGGATATTTAGGTCTAAACTTCACAAAATTCTTTCGCAACGAATGTCTAACCAAATGGGAGACCAAACATTTAGTGATCACTGTTTGGGACCTGACGTTAAGCTCGTCATTGTTGTCAGGAATGACCTAAAGATGGGAAAAGGAAAGGCTTGTGCACAGTGTTCACATGCAGCGGTAAAATTGTACTTGGTCTTTTTTTGCCATTGATTTTCTATTGAATACTATTGGCACAGGTATTAGCCTATGAACAGGTGAGGAAACAAAAATCATTACTCAGATTATGGCAACTCTCTGGTCAACGAAAAGTTGTGGTCAAAGTGGACGACGAGGAAGAACTCCTTCAGGTCGAGAGGGGGGCAAAAGAGGCCGGACTTATAACAAGCCTTATAAGAGATGCCGGACGTACTCAAGTAGAACCTGGCTCTAAGACATGTCTGGCTGTAGGTCCTGGCCCTCAACAGTTAGTGGACAAAGTGACGGGTCATTTAAGGCTTTATTGAGATTTATTTTGGAGTTATTATCGAAATATTTTTTTAATACTTTTTATTTAAAATTGAATTAAATATTATTTTTTACAAAAAGAAAGTTTAGAATAAATTTTATTTTCAATATTTAAGTCAAAATTTAATTTATTTTTATTTTATTAAACTTGGAATAAGTGTTTTGTCATAAAATTTAAGTTAAAATGAGTTTAAACTTCTGGTGATTCGAAGTTAATTAAAATTTATTGAAATTATATTTAAAATTTTATAACTTATTATAAGTTGTAATAATGGACGTACTTTATGTAAGAGTCAATCAATGCTGTAATCTTTCAATTATTATGCAATCATTGCAATGCATGTGTTTTTGTTGTTTATCTATAATTTAAAAAACGCTTAAAATATGAATAAATAAATGAATGGATCGTAACTTAAAATCATTGTCTTTTAGTTCATTAACAGCGGGTATAGGAGTCGGTGTTGTCATCGGTTTTATATTGAGGTCTAAACTTCACAAAATTTTGTCGAAACCATTACATAACCAAATGGCGGAACAGATCTTCGGTAACCACCGCTCAAAACCTGATATTAGACTCGTTATTGTTATCAGGAATGACCTGAAAATGGGAAGAGGAAAGGCATGTGCACAGTGTTCACACGCAGCGGTAGACCATTTAATTAAATGAACTTGCTCTTATTTTGTTTTCTATTTAAAAAGATAATGACTTATAAACAATTAAAGAGACAAAAATCATTGTTGAGGTCATGGGAACAATCGGGGGAAACTAAAATTGTGGTCAAAGTGGAAGACGAGGGGCAACTCCTTCAGGTGGAGAGGGAGGCAAAAGAGGTCGGACTTATTACAAGTCTTATAAGGGATGCGGGACATACTCAAGTAGAACCTGGCTCTAAGACATGTCTGGCTGTGGGTCCGGGTCCTCAACAACTATTAGACAAAGTGACGGGTCATTTAAAGCTCTATTAATTTTAATTATGTTTAGATTATTTCAAATTATATATTATTTTAATTATCAAATGTTTTATGAAATTATTTTATTTGTAAAATATCACCTTGCTTAATTTATAACCATCTTGTCTTCCATATTTTTAAATTAATAAATAACTAGATCATTTCTAAAAGAGTAAATTATTAGTAATTTCTGTGACATAACCGTTGATGTCTATGTTTATGTGTGAGCTCTACATTTGATCCCTTTATTAAGTTTTAAAATATTTCTTTAAATAAATTGAATTAAATTCAAAACAAATAAAATATTAATACAATTAAATAAAAAGTATTTTAAATTTCATTATTTGTTTACATTTTATTTGATATAAAAATTTAAATAATTTTTACATAAAAAACAATTTTTAAAAAATGCAATTAAAATAGAATTTATAATAATTAAGGGTTAAGTCTTTGACAACATTTTGTTAATAATTTAATCAATACTTTGGATGTGAGTTATGAACAATAATATATTTTGAAGGATATCTCAAATGTCATTCAAATATATATTAATTATTTATGTAAATGTAATTAATATTCAAATTTAGAATCAAACAATGAATATTTGAACTAGGTCAAGCAAATCAATTTAATTGGGAGTCATTTTCAATTAAACCTGATTAAATCAGGACTATTATGTTTATAACTCTATTAAAATCTGTTAAACATCTCTAGACTTCTAATTAAAAGGTGTTCTTAATTAGACTTAAAAACTATACTTAGACTTTAAATTAGGTAATTTCACATTGAAATGCACCATGATCAAATTAATTTGCCTAATTTTTCCAGTCATTTATTTTAATGAATTGTTGGCCAAAAAAATTAATTGATTACTTTTTTCTTTAAAAATAAAAATATAATAACAGATCGGAAAAAAGCCAGTCTTCTATTTGAGCTTGCTCATGCTTATCTTAGCCGAACAAAACGAGTTAAGTAAGAATTGAATCCAATGTCAAAACATTTCACTTTCAAAGAGTTTGAGTTTGAAAAAACTGTTTTCTGGTTTTTTTAGAGTCATTCCTATTGGAGGAACCGGTTATTAATGATAAGTTAAAAGTAATTTCTTCTTCACTGAAAATTTTTGTTGACTAAGAATTAATTATAAAATAAAATTGGTTTTTGTTTTGACTCTTATTTTCTTGTGAATCATAAAAATGGGAAAATGTTTTGTGTCTTCGATTGAATTGTGAGGAAATTAAATCTAATAATAAATGAAATTTTCATTTCATTGATTTTCAAGCGTTGAATATATTTCTCTTTGAGATATCTCTGAATGGGAAGGAATTTCCAAAGCAATTGACTATAAGGCTCACTGAGCGAAAGGTATTCACACAAATGTGTAATACCTTTGTGTTAAAAAAAGTTTCGATCAAATCTATGATTAATAAGAATTGTATTGAATGAGTAAAACAAGTTTTCCTTTCAATTGTTTATTTTCTAATCACTAATAAAAAAAATACTTTCAGTTTTTTAAATATCTATAATGTTTTGCTGTTTAAGTGCTCTTTATTTGTGATGAGGAAGTGCTCTGACATCCCGACACTTACTTTATTGCTATTTATGGTTTGTTAGAAATGGGATTTTTATTATAAAATAAATTTTTTCAGAACTGAAATAATATTAAAAATGTTTAAAAGATTTTTGTTTTTATTTATTTTAAATTTTGTTAAAATCTGTGAATTTTGTGGACAGAATTCAAGTGATAGTAATGAGTGGACAGTCAATGACTGGTGGACTAACAATCAAGACTTTGACGCCAAGACAAGTAATTTAGTGTTTGAGTCTGTGCTTTCAAAAAGTGCTGATCTCAGGGCTGGATCTGATCTGTGGAGTTCTGCCACTTCTAGATTCGATTCTTTTGATTCAATTGAATCTAATTATGACAAACAAAATGTTATACCAAAGACTTCGACCAAAACTATTAAGAATATTATTATTGATTACTTCACTCAAATCAGGAGTCATTTGGGGGACAAAAACACTTATAAGAAAACTAAACGCAATTTAAAGGATTACTTCAAAGACATGGGTCTGTCGACCGCCGCACAAAGCTTTTGGCCACAAGAAATGGTGATTAACAACTCTAGACTCTTATTCCTTAATTAATTTGTTGCATGCTCATATTTGATTTATTTCATATTTCAACAATTCTTAATTGAACTTGTACTATTTATAAATAATATATAATTATCATGCTTATTTTAATTTAATAAAAAGTACTTTAGTTTATAATTTAAAAAAGGATAAACTTTTAATTTTTTTTTTTACTTTTTTATGGATTTCAGCGAAGAAACAGTTTAAGAGACAAAGCGCACAATATAATAGCAATTTGGCCAGGTACCAAAAGAGGAACTAGCTCAGATCAGATTATCATAATTGGGGCACATTATGATACGGTTCAATCATCGCCCGGAGTGGATGACAACGGGTCGGGCTGTGCCGCAGTCATGGAAACGGCCAGACTTATAGTTGAGAACAACTGTAAACTCGACAAAACAATTATATTTGTTTTGTTTGATATGGAAGAAGACGTTAGTCATATCCTTCCAAACCTTTACTTTAATTTAATTAAAAAAATGTCTTTAATTATTAGGGACTGAAAGGAAGTAAACATTTCGTTAAGGAGTACTTAATTCCTATTGAAGTGAATAAAAATAGGGCTAAAGTTGTCGGCGCTATAATTATGGATATGATTCTGGAACACGATATGACCCGAAACAGTCAATCGGTTGCAGCCATAGCTGTCAGTCATTCATCTAATTATTTATTTTAAAAATTATTATTAATTTTATATTAAATTTGAAGAACTCATTACCGGAATGGGCCACAAAAATCAAGAGGAATGGCTATCGGGGAGACTTCGCAGCCGTTTGGGCCCGAAAAGGTGTCGATACCCCTCTCTTTGAGAGACTGGAGAAGAATTGGCTAAATAAAGACAAATATAGACTTTCTTTGATGGCACCTCCACTCCCAGAATATGGCTCTCATTTGAACCCAAACACTCTTTATAAGTACTCAACATTTACCCGTTCAGATCACGCCTCTTTCTGGTACCCGACCCAAAAGTATCTGACATTTCCTGCAGTACTGATCACTGATTTGGGTCCCTGGAGGAGGAATATGAAGAATAGTTACCACCGATCAACAGATGATATAAGAAATCTGAGTGAAGACAATTTAGAATTTGTTAAGAATACCGTCGATAGTGTTGTCAACACTATTATTGATATGTCTAAAGGGAAGTGTTATAAATAGCGTGTATTATACAGTGTATAAGGTCAATTTACTTAAATTATATTTTCTATATTTAAAAATAAATTAACCGAATTAACTTTTATAATAAAATGATCTAGTTTATAGGATAAACTACTAAAAATTGTTATTAAATGTGATATTTTAGGTATTTTTTTGTATTTATTTATCAAAAGGTAAATGTCCTTTGAATAAATAGCCCTGGGACCTTTGCCTCAATCAAATTATTGATTAGGTATTTATAATAGAAAAGAAAATTAGAGGAAAAGGCCTTCACTTGTAATTTACATAATTTCCTTTTCTTAGTTTAAGCGCTCGACTATATTTCCTGTCATTATTTTAATTAGAGTTATCTAAATGATTCATTTATTAATTTTTGTTGCAATTTTAGTAAAGATTAGCTAAATTATGTTGAATCTTTGTAATTTCTAAATTATATTGATGTTTCAACTTTTAATTTTTGCAAATTATTTATAAATCAGTTAATATTAAGATAAACAGAGAATATTTGTATCTTGTCAATCAATCAATCAATTTCATTAATGTCTCTTATACCTTATTGGTGTCGTTATTTTTATCTTGTTTAGATTGAATTTAATTGATCATGCACACGTAGAGTTACTTAAATGTCATCATTTAATTGAAAGGTGATTCTTTCGTAAAACTTATAAAAGAATATACTTTTTTAATTGTTCTTAAAAATTCTTAATTAAATAAGTATTGAAGGAAATTATGACTCATTGTTTCCTTTATATTCAAAAAATCGTTAAATTATTAAAGTTTGTGTTAATAAAAATATAGACAAAACTGTACTTTACTTTTAGACATAAGAAAAATTGTTTGTTTGGCCTCATTTTCTCTAAAGTTAGACTTTGACAGCTCTGTCAGGCACTCCATAACTTTTGATGTGCTCTTCAATTAAGACAAATGGTTTTCTTTTCTCAAAAGGGTTTTGAAAATCATTCAATATTTGAGAAATTAAAATATAAATAATAATCAAAAGTGAGATATTAAATGACTATGATTCAATTAAATTGTTATCAAGGGTTTTATGTTTATGGTGTGCCCACTTTTCTGTTTTATGAGAAAATCCGGAAAGAATACAGAATTTGATTTGAGAATAGATTTATGTGATTATGATTTATGATTTCAGAGCTGCTATTATTTACTGAACCCTCAAATAAAACAATAATTCATTTGTCGTACTTTCGATACCTTTTATACCTTTAACTCAAATATAAGTAAAGAGTTATTCCGTTTTCAGAATTTAGTTCACAAGAAAAATGCTAACAATTCTGTTCTCATTTACTTTGTTTGCACTGGTATTCGGTGCTAACGATCCAGACTGTGGCAAAAAAGGTAACTCTTTTATGGCTGAATTTGAGCAAGATTAATCTGAACTATAATTGATATTTAGGTCCGGCAAATGGTCCTAGTGCTGCCTCATATATTGTGGGTGGAGTTGACACCCAACCCTTAGAATACCCTTGGCAAATTTCACTTCAAAGGAAAAGAGCCGGTACTGCAAACGAATGGTACCACACATGTGGAGCGTCTCTTCTCAATGAACAGTGGGTTCTGACGGCCGCCCATTGCGTCGATTCTGATAGTAATGTCAATAACTATAAAGTGATTCTCGGAGAACACGACACTACTGTAGTCGAGGGAACAGAAATTGAAATAACAGTTTCAAAGGTGTGTCCACTAAATTGAGCGTTTAATTAAAAGAATTTCTTATATTTTTCAGATTATAATTCATGAGAACTGGAACTCAGCCTCCATTACAAATGACCAAGCTCTTATTAAGTTGTCGAGGAAAGTTGATCTGAATGGAAAAGAGAAACATGTGGGAACAGTTTGTTTGCCCGATAAGGAGAATATCGACGCATTGGCTGACAAGAACTGTGTGGCCACAGGTTTTGGTCGATTGTATTGGAGTTAGTCCTCTCTTATTGTATTCAAATTATTTGAATTGTGTTAACTCTATTTAGACGGACCCTTACCTAACAAACTTCAAAAAGTGACGGTTCGAGTGTGGCCTCAGAACCAATGCGTCTCAAAATACGGATCAATGATTAAGACCGGAATGATTTGTTTCGGAGAAGTGGGTTCTGCCGTCTGTAGCGGTGACTCTGGCGGTCCCCTCAACTGTTTTGTTAACGGGAAGTGGTATTCATATGGCGCTCATTCCTTTACAATTGACAGATGTACCGGACCTGACAACGTATCTGTAGCCGCTCGTAATTCTGAGTACTCATCCTGGGTTTGGGCACAAATCGCTGCCAATTCTTAACTTATTTTTCAATAAAATATTTTGAAAGTCATTTGATTTTGAATTTTAATTTCATAAACAAAAGTGTAATACTTTTGAGAAATTCATATAAATTATATAATTGATATAATAATAAATTATTATTAATAATTAATAAATTAAAAAATTTATGAATTTTCATAATTAATAAAGAAAAGGTCATTTTGTTAGTTATTATAGAGTATAGGCACTAAATAGAAGATAAATGTTTTATTCTCATATAACAAAAGCAAAGTTTTTACAATAATTACAATAAATTCATTCTTAAAATACATTTTTAACAAATTATTAATAAAAGTTAAAATTATATGAATTGAAAAAATCATTTAAACACTGAATTACTATAGAATTTGCAAATGTTTTTTAAAAGTTTAGTTATTAAATAACTAAAATGTTATTTAATCTAATATAAAGTTATTTTATTTATTCAAAAGTTTAAATCATTTAATTAGTTTAAAAACAAACTTGCACATTTCATAATATAAGATTTAGCCTAGGCAAGAATTTATTGATTTATAGACTTATTTAGCTCCTTAATTTATCTTGGTATCTTATTTTGATCTAGTTCAAGAGTAAATTTGAATACATTGTATTCAATACAATATACAAGTATAAAGTTTATACTATAAACATACAAGCTAAATTAATATTCCAACAAAGCTGATTTTGCAAGCTAGTTTATACTAAAGCTATTAAAGCATAATCGTTATAAACCAACCTTGATAACTTTCAATTGTCACATGTATTTAGAGATAATCAGTAATAAAACACTAAATATGTGAAGAAAAGTGAATTAAAGTAATATAATAATAATTTTTCACTTTTGTTATCAATATAAGTGCCAATAGAGAATTATCATGCAATTATCATGGTCAATCTAAATCTAATAAGAGATAATACGATTAAATCATTTATATATTGAAATTTATTAGTAATTAAATGAATACTAAGTTTGTAATCGAAGAACAAATAAATCTTAATTCGCGATAAAAACATTGAAATAAATCACAAAAAGGTTTAAACAAAAGTATAAAAAGAGAATCACTTCAAACAGTTTTGTGTCCAAAAGGAGAATTCAGTACTTTTGCGCCGACAAAATGTTTAAAATAATTGTCAGTTCCTTTTTCTTGGGTTGTGTCTTGGCACAAGGTCATCCATCCAATCATGCTCTTTGCGGTCAGAAAGGTAAGTTTTAACAAGGTTATTTCTTAAATATTCTATTTATTCGACGATTATTTTGAAAAATAGGGACAAAAAACCCAATTTCTGACTCGTATATAGTGGGTGGGGTTAACACCGATCCGTTGGAGTTCCCCTGGCAGGTATGATCTTGTTCAATTGTCTAGTTTTACCTAGCTTATTTATTATTGAAATATTTATGTTAATAGGTTTCACTAGAATATAACAGTGACTCAGTTGGATGGTATCACACTTGTGGTTAGTATTTAAACTTGTTCATTTATATTTTATATCAAATATAATTTTATAATAATTGTTGTAATTGTTGTTTAGGTGCGTCTGTTATCAGTGATGAATGGGTTCTGACTGCAGCCCATTGTGTGGACAGAAGTCTGGACGGAGCGATGTATAGATGTGTGATCGGAGAACACGACAGATCCGTAGTAGAAGGAAAAGAACAAATTATAGGTGTCACCAAGGTAATCTTTTTTTTCAAAAAGAGTATTCTTTCTAAATTAGACCCTAAAAATAGTACCATAATTTCTATTAATCTTTATAATTTATTTTAGTGATCTTGGTCATAATTGACCAGGACCTACTTAAAAACAAGGAATAGCCGAAGGAATAGATGTTTTTAATTAAAAAATTCGATTTCTTATTAACACTTATTAACTTAACTAAACTTAACTTAACTAGATGATATACTAATTAGTGAACAAATTGGAGGTAACAGACTTTCAATTATTTATGAGATATGAGTGGAGTTTAGACTAAATGAGATCAGATTAGAATTCATTTAAGAGATTATGTGTTTATCAAAATTATTCATAAAAAGTTGTTTTCATTTAAAATTATTATAAATAAGTATATAATCAGGTCATACAACACCCCTCGTGGGACTCAAATAAGATCAATAACGACGTGGCTCTCCTCAAACTGAGCCGTAAAATAAACTTTAGTGGTAACGAGAGTTACATCCGTCCGATCTGTTTGCCCGCAAAGACATCCAATTTGGATGATATTACGAGCACTCAATGTATTGCCAGCGGTTGGGGTAACACTCAATGGCGTGAGTTATTTCAATATTAGCAAAACAACTAAACATAAGATATTTAATCTGTGCTCAATCCAATAGAGGGAACTTCACCGGCAATCCTCCAGAAAGTTCAGGTCAAAGTTGTACAACAATCTTCGTGTAGGAATACCTATCTCTTTGTCATTTCCATCACTAATGGTATGATCTGTTTCGGTGAGAATGGAAAGGGTACTTGCCAGGGTGATAGTGGAGGACCTCTTAATTGCAAGTTGAGTGATGGTAAATGGTATACCTATGGCGCCACTTCCTTCGGTGTGCAATGCGCCGGACCCACCTATCCCTCAGTCAGCGCTCGAGTCTCTGAATTCTCTGATTGGATTTGGCAAACGGCAAACGCTAACTAAGCTAGTCAACAGCAACAACCAAGATCAATTTTCTCTTTAATTTTTGCTTATTGTGATGTCTATTATTAGATATTCTTTAAATATATTTTTGTTATTTAAGCTCAAAAACAAATGCATTTTAATGTTTTAATCACGAAATACTATTACCATTTAATTCAATAAAATAATTACTTAATTTATTAGTAATAATTATTTGATCTAATTTAGTAAATTAGTAAAAAAGTATTTGTATGTACTACTTAAGTTATTAGTTTCTGGGATGAATAATCATGGTAAATTTTTAATATTATGTGAAATTGATATGAATTTTAATTGAAATTCTATCAGACTTTTATTCAAATGATTTGATTGATAGTTAATTTTAAAATATTTTATTTTTAATAAGTTTCTCATTAGAACACAGTAGTCTATGTAGAATCGAGGTCACTCTCTTAAATCAATCAAATTACCATGTTCATCCATTAATCTATATTGAAATCATCATTTAAATATTCGCATCATTTTTAATGTAAAGAAAATTTAGATTAAATGCAAAACACTTTTCAAAGGATAGGAAATGATTAAAGCATTTGATTGAAACGATAATAATATTTCGTCCATAAAATATAAATTCGAAAATAATAATACAGTTAAGAATCGTTAGGTTAACCACTAATAAAGTTAACTAACCATTAGTAATAGTCATTTATGAAATCCCATCACAAGCAATAGTTAAGGCATGTATGTCCAGTATCCAAGGAAACGGTAACTAATGCAAACAAAGTTATAGAGAAAAGACTTACCAACATATAGCTTTGTTTACATTGGAAACAGTGTTTGGACATACCTGAGTTAAGGTAAGTAAGTTATAATAAGAAGGTATCAATAAATTTAACAAGCAAAAGCATTAAGCAATAGTTTTATTTAACTTTGTTAGTTTACAAGTTAGAAGTAAATTAAACTAAACAAATAATCTTTAAGATTATATACAAAGTTATTCCATAATAAAACAAAGATAATGAGAGACAAATAGTAGTTAATGGATATGACCCGATACCAGATTATGCATACATTAAAAAAATATTGAAAAGAATTGATTTTAAGAGAAACAATTAAACAAATATTGCTTTCACCAAATTCTATCAAAAATTACTCATTTCTTACTAAATATTAACTTATTTTATAATTATATTGAATAAAACTATGTTTATTAACTGTTATATAACATATAACTGCCATATAACATGATCATTTTATTGTTAATAGTCAAATAACTATTAGCCTTAACCAAATCCTTACCCCAGGTCTTGTTGACCCTAATAATTGTCAACTGTATACGAATCAAATTTTAAAATCACATCTAATGTGAGAATTGAATGTGAAATGAAAGTGAAAATTCAATTAAATAAAATAAAAATTCATAAAAAAGTTTGTGTCAAAAGTTTTGTCAGAAAGTATTGAGTCAGGAGTTTTCGTGCAGAGCTAACGACTGCAGAGCAAACTTGACCTGAATATAGTATTTTTGATAAGTATTCCGACTCATTCCTCTAGAATTAACTTTTCATTAAACAAGATTTTTAAAGATATTTCCAGATTTATAACTAGTTTAACGACTTTTCAGTAGTTATTTTTCAATTAAAAAAGACTTTTGATTTGATAATCATTTTGTTTGTCTAAAAAACGAATAAAACTTTGAAAATATAATAGGATTACAATAAAAATTATGTTATTTTTTCAATAGTATTCAAATCATTTTTGTCTGAAAAAATATTCAGACATTAATTCGTGAAAAAATAAAAGCAAAACTTGGAATCTGTTTGACCCCAAAAACGAGTCAAGAAACTTATCGATCGAAAAAATGGTAATTTTTATATCCAGTAAATTAAGTAATTGAATAATAAAGAAAAATAAGCGGAAGTTTGTGAAGAGGGAGAGTTTTAAAGCTGTTTAATCTCTCTCTCTCTCTCTCTCTCTCTCTCTCTCTCTCTCTCTCTCTCTCTCTCTCTCTCTCTCCTCCCTCTCCTCTCTCACCACTCACTCATAGGAAGTGTGTAATACATCGAAAGATTTTCATTTCTATCTATTCATTAAAGATTTGAATATTTGGATCCAGTTTTTCATCCAAACCTGTGATTTAATTATTGGTTGAGGAAGAGATATATATTAGACAAGTGTTTAGTTGAGTCCAACTATTTATTTGTTAGACTCCGAGTCATTTGATTTGATTTTGTGTTAAATTAAATTAATGATAGTTTAAAATGAAATTATTTTTGTTAACTCTGTTTGTATTCTGTGCTCAAAGGATATATTGTGACGGTATTGTTGCTTTTTATTTTAATAAAATATGATCTTGTTATTTTCTTTAATTAAAAGTGCCATAATAAAGGTTATGAAATTTTATTTTACTAAAATTATATATTTCTAAAAAATATAACTTTAAATAAACTAGTTAAATTCTAAGCTATTATTTGGAGGAGAATTTTTATTATTATTTTCACTTGATCAACAAGATGAACTAGTAAAATTAGTTTGTTGCATATATGCTTATATTTTGATCATCAATTTCTATTAATTTCCAATTAACTATTTTAAAATAAAATTATTATTTCATGTAATTTAAGTTACAATAAATGAGCAAGGTACTAATTTTCATAAGACTTTTATGCAAAATTAAGTAAATTTATAAATTATTTAATTTATTTCACAGATTATTACGAAAAGCCTAAAAAGTCAAAAGGTATAAATAATTATTATTAATACCAAGTTTATTCATAACAAGTATTTATTGAACCTAGCATCTCTTGGGCTTACTTTGGACATAGAAAAAGAAGAGGTCTACCTGAAAAAACGTAAATTATTAATTTTACCTTGATTTAAAAACATTTATTTAATTAACAATTTTTCTTATATGAAAAAAAAGTTTTATAACATTTCATTTTTTTTGAAATTAAAAACTAGATTTAAATATTAATAAACTAACCTTAATATTCAACATTTAATAGCCTTAAACTATTCTTTTTAAAAATAAAACACATTTTGATTTCTCGGAAGTCTTTCGTTTGCGATTAAATATATTAATGTAATTATAGTGCACTCGATTTCATATAAATTCTAATAATTTTAACATTAATATGAAAACACAAAAAATAGAATTATTATCAATGAATTAGTGATTAATAGTTAACTCGTTTTACATCAATTAAAATGTGTTCCAAAAAAATTTCTTAAATAATTTTAATTATCCTTTAAAGATCCGGATCAAGTGGTGTTAGTCCTGGGTGACAATGGCTCTAAAGATTACAAGGATTATCACCCTCATAAAGAACATAAGGAGTACCATAGCCCCAAAAATTACCATGGAGACTACCATAAGAACGACTACCATAAGAACGAATACCACGACGTACACTCAGAATACTTAAGTCACGGGGCATTGGCTTCTCTTGCAGACAACCATAAGAGTTATGGTCATCATGGTGGCAAACATTATGGACCTCATCGTATAGGACCTAATGAGGGCGTTTATATTGACCATGGTGATGGCAATGGCCTTATTGTTGAGACGGGTCCACAAGCATACGAATATGGGGGCGCATATAGAAAGAGATTTGGCGATGAGAGACCTCGAATGGGATATCACCCGAAAATGGGTCAGGCAGTACCCCGTTTGGTACAGGACCTTAACTATGCTTCGGCACACAATCGATATTCTGCTCTTGGCCTTAAACAGTTTATTCCCAATGAATACCAGTCTTACGACTATTAGTAGTAAATAATGATATTTATTGTAGTTTTTGTTAAATATTTGTTAAAAGTGATTAAAAATGAAAATAAAGTGAATTATTTATAATTTGCAATTATTTTTAAAAAATTTTATTAATACCTCTAAATTAATGGAAGTCCCATAAAACAGAAATTTATATAATATATTAGATATGTTTTTGGGAATCCCTTCTTTCTAATGATTCAATTATTCAAAGGATCCTATTTTTTAGTATCAGATCTTTAAACTTTAGATCTCTTGATAATAATCAAGAGGTCATCGCATAGAATGACATTATTTTGGTGTTTAAAAGACATCATTTCTATTATTTAAAATTTTTTAAACATTTTTTTATTTTATTTAAAAAATTAATTGTTTTACAAATATTTAAGAAATTAAATACAAATTTGAATTCAATGAAAACTTAGAATCATTTCAATGTTTTTATGTATCCAAGATATGTGCTGTTTTTAAATTACTAAAAAATGTTCTAGTTTATTTTTTATAAAGTTTTAGTTTTTAATTTCAAATAATATCAGTTAATTATTCGGGGCTTTAATATCAATGACAATATTTGCATCACCGTTGACAGTACCGACATTGTCGTGTGCCATCAGAACTACATTAACGTTAACCCTTGTTTTACCCTGATCAAAATAATACAATTATAAAACAAATTAATAGAAAATAAAAGAATACATTTTTGGAACCAAATCCAGAATTTATGTCTTCTTCGGTGTCTTTCGATAAAAAGAGTTGTCTTTTAATTTCATACGAATTATTAAATTTGAGCGGACACTGGTTTGGCTCATGTTTACAGTAAAGACTACTCTCGGCTAAATAATATACAAAACGATCCCGATATCCACTTATTCCAAACGAAGTCTCAAAGTCTGATACCGTTTTGAACACCTTTTCCGGTGGATATTCTATTAAAACAAATAATTATTACCTTGTTCAAATTGTTTCTAAATTTCTACTGACTCGCTTCAACTGTAAGAAACACATCGAGTGGAGTACCTTTTACCAGAGCACAGGGCTCAGCACTACACGAGGGTATTTCGATTTTCTTGATTCCTGTGCCATCTGTTTAAGCTTGTATTAAAAATTGAGCTAGAACATTGTGATGAACTTACATGTTTGGAAGAATTTGAGTTCAACGGACAAACAAAATGGAAGCGCAATAAATAAAACAATCAAAGATTTCATTGTATTGAAAGTTACTTAAACTCAACTAATGTCTCAATAATGAAATGTTTGCAACGATTTATATATTATATATTTTATCAGAAATTACTTGAATCGTGTTATCGATCACTTCTCAAACACCTGTTCTCCTATTATTCTATTAATGGCTTTCACTGAAAATAGGGGAAATAATTTTACTAGATTATTTAATATTAGCAACAATATAATTGAGATTTTTTTATCTAATTAAAATGAACTAGATTAGAAAATAATTGTATAGTTTTTATAGTATTATTGTTTTCTTGAATTAATTTGAAGCTACACCCTTGCATATTTTAATAAATAGTCGACCAAATGATAGGAATAAAGTTCATTTAAGTGATGAAACATTTAAAAACTAAGCATGTTCAAATAATAATCAAAAGATAAGAAATAAGAGGTTATAATATCAAGTATTCAATTGTTTATATAATTGTTAACACAATTGTTATACTTTTTATAATATTTTAAGACAAGATTTTTCTTTAGAAAATTTCATTCACTTAAAATTATTTATTCTAATCCATTTTTATCTTGATAATCTCAATATTAAAATTTTCTTATACTCTATGTCATCTAGAGTCTATGCAAACAAAGAATTATAAGATATTTTAATTTTATTTATACTTGTTAATTTTGAGTTAGTGAAGATCTATTTTTAAAACATTTTAAATCTAGATATTTTTAATCTAGATATATCCTGAAAAACTAAGGTATAAATTACAGGGATAGCCAAACGATCAAATCCATGGACGAAAAAAATCTCAACAGATCTAGTGCATGTTCATAGATGCTAATGTTAAGAATTTAAAATCCCAGGTGGTATTTTGATAATTTTGCCAATTATCCCTGATAAACCCTGATAAAT
Source organism: Galumna obvia (assembly GCA_034695785.1). Classification (NCBI taxonomy): domain Eukaryota; kingdom Metazoa; phylum Arthropoda; class Arachnida; order Sarcoptiformes; family Galumnidae; genus Galumna; species Galumna obvia. The sequence continues at coordinate 3,086 of JAQFZM010000879.1, read as the reverse complement.
TATAAAATAATACAAATAAATTATATTAATATTTTATATTAATTTCACAATAAAAGTGTTTCTAATTAAAAGTTTTTTTTGAAGCTTATATTTCTATAAATTATAAATTATAGTTCTTACCTTGATCAATTACATTATATAATTGATATTATCCTAGGATAATTTTTTTAAACAAAATGACATTAATTTTTATTTTTCTGTTTATTTAATAATATTAAATGATTTTATATAGATGTTAAAAATCAAGTTAATTGTCTCCTGCTTTAATATCGAGGACAATATTGGCGGCCCCGTTAACAGTACCCTCTCCTTTGTTATTAGCCATTAGTACCACATTAACCATAACTTGAGTTTTTCCCTAAATTTTATCAGAATATAAATAATAATTTTAATTAAATATAAGAATATATAAGAAGTGATACATTTCTTGAGCCAAACGCTGTTTTCTTGTCTTCTTCGGTGTCTTTTGACAAAAATAGTTGTCTTTTAATTGTATACAAATTATTGAATTGAATCGGACAGAGGTTTGGCTGATGTTTGCAGTAAAGGCTTCTCTCGGCTATCATATAGACGTAACGGTTTCGGTATCCATCGATTCCAAAGTAAGTCTCAATGTCTGCTACAGTTTTAAACACTTTTTCGGGTGGATATTCTGTTCAAACAAAAACTTGCCTTGATCACTTAATTTCAAACACTTTGTCTACTCACTCGCCTCAACAGTGAGATACACATCAAGTGGAGTGCCCTTTACAAGAGCACAGGGCTCAGCACTACACGAGGGAATTTCAATCTTTTTTATTCCTGTGCCATCTGTTCAAGTTTGCATTTAGAATTAAGCAAGGTTAATATGAAATTATTACATGTTTGGTAGAACTTGAGTTCAACGGCCAAACAAAATGGAAGCGCAATAAATAAGACAATCAAAGACTTCATTGTATTGAAGGTTAACTTAATCTTAACTAATGTCTCAATAAATGTTTGCAACGATTTATATAATATTTATTTTATCAGAAAATCTATTGAATTATCAAACATTAGTGGAACACCTGTTCTCCTATTAATTGAGAGTACAGCTGATATTGTAAATATTTGTGCTTGTTACTTCATTAAATAGATATACTTTTCTTTTGTTAAGAAATTAAGTTTTAAAATTAGCATGAACAAAATATAATAGTTTAAACTTTTTTATAATGATCTAAATTCCAGATAAAAATAAAATATCAAAATTATTTTTGAATTACAACCTTGAGCATTGATCAATCTTAGTTGAGAATTGATGAGCTTATGTGCATTTAACCACAAACAGTAATTTATAAGAATACATTTTATTTAAAAGCTTTTATTAATCGAATTGTAGCTAAATTACAAACAAGTTGATGGTTCTGCCGTTAGTTTAATTCAAACTTAAGGTCAGATTAAAAAAACCGATTTTTAATAATCTTATAAGGCTTATTAACTTTAACAAAATATGTATAACTAAACAAATTTTTGTTTGAATTTAAATTTCTGATAGTTCATTTGTCACAAATTATAATATCATTTGGTTATAAATAAAATTACTCTTACATTTGGCCTAGCACAATAAATTTATTGGTTAACTAGATCAATGTTCAAGATATCGATTATTGATGACATAGATTTATTCATTTAGTTAATTATTTAATGTATAATTATCAAATGAATTTTGTAAAAATATTTATGATTTAGATTCAAATAAATTATTCTAATTAAAAAAAAATCTAATTGAAATGATTTTATATATAAAGTGTAAAAGTATTTGTAAAAAACATCTGGGCCATCTTAGTAGAATTTGTAAATATCATAGTTATCTAATTAATAAATAAATATTTAATTATAAAAGAAGTATGGTCAAATATATATTTTTACTTATATTGATAGTTGAACAAGCTAATTCTATTGATAATGATAGAGATTCATTTTTCCCGAAATATGTGAGGACCACATCTGGTATAGTTAAAGGAAAAACCTTATTTATACTTAATAAAATCATTTATGAATATTTGGGAATACCGTACGCAAAGCCACCGGTCGGGGAATTACGGTTTTCCAAACCTCAGCCTTTGAATAGACCTTATGATGTAAGTAATCTATATTTTATTATTTTAATTATTTATATGAGAAAAGAAGTTTGCCTAGAATCTTGTTTACCACTCAAGCGTTCAGTTTGCAACAGCAAAAATTTCTTTAAATAGTAACTGGTAAATTAAATTACAAAGATTTAAATTCATATAAAGTGCAGTATACTTTCTTTAATGAAGTTTTATGTTATTGAAATGATTTGAATAATCTTATGGATCGTCATACTTTTAAATGTAAACAATTATTTATTGTCTGTAATGAACAACTGTGTGCTATGAACAAATTTTTCTGGTATCTGTACCATAATAGATTTACTATACTTTATTACATTATTTGAATAAAATAAAATATTATTCAAATTTATTCTTCATTATTTATGACTAAAATCACTATATTTACGAGTATTTATCAATATAATGTGTTATCAAGTTGATTTGGTATAGCCTTCTTAAAAGAATTCCTATTATAGTTCTGAAAATCTGACCCCTATTTTACATTCACATTGTTATTAGGGTATTCAAAAAGTTTCTTGACAAGTTTTTTACAAACTGTGCAAAAACTACAATAGATAGCTCAAATCTGTTAAATGCATCTTATAGATCCACTTCATAGAATTTATAAGGCTTTTAAATAATTTCAAACAAATCACGTGACCTTAGAAATTTCAATACATTTGCAAAGGTCATAGTCACAGCTCATACCTGAATAGATATGGAATGTTCAATGAATTTTCATAATAAAGGAATAGTTGAAGTTTAATATGACACCAAAATCATTAAAATCCGTTGAAATGCTAAAACCATATAGCAAGTTAAACATCAAAAATTTTCCATAGATTAACATTATGAAAATCTAAATCATTTTTAAATTGGAATCTTATTTGTTATTTCAATTGAGGTTATCCTTTTAAACAATTTTGCTGCTTAAAACATTTTTGTAAAAGGTAAGATAAAGCGTCAAAAAGAATTCAATTATTTTTGAAAACC
>JAQFZM010000878.1:0-23629 GCA_034695785.1 Galumna obvia | reverse complement strand
GCGTCACATTACAGGGAAGACTTCCTAAAAATGCTTCGGCTTTAGAGCCGGCGTCCATATGAAGGCCTTCAATTGAAAGACGAGTTCCGCCAGAAGTGGGCCCTTTTGAAGGCGATATCGTTAGGATTTTAGGATTAACAAAACTGTAGGAGTCTTTTGATTTGGCGGTGTAGTCATTGAGCACTTTTACTATTATGGGCCCTGAAATTGATCCCAGTAGTGCTTGGTAACCTGTAGTCAGATTACGTGGACTCTGAACTACACACTTAATTTTGGCAGTTTTTACATAATCTTCGCGATGAGGATTACAACTGACGACACCCATTGTATGTCCGTTTGCTTCGTGAGCGATACCAACACCTGTAGCGATGTCTTCAAAAGTTCGGCCCAAATTGATTCCTTCGATGGTGACATTAGTGCCGCCCTCCCAGGGACCAGACTTAGGGTAAAAGTCCAATATTTTAGGATCGGGACAAGTTTGTTGTCGGTTTAGCCACATTGTGTTGTGATGTCTGCACTGTTCCTGAACCTGACACGAGTCTGTGTCCTGACACCAACCGCATGAATATTTCTCCGGTAATTCCAAACAGAAACCACAATTAGATGCCATTCCCTGACACCGATATATCAGAACTGTAAACGAAATTAGATTAAACGAAGGACTTATAAGTAAAGAGTCATACCGTGAATGTTTTCCGGATTGTCGAGTGGTTTACTTCCATCCCATATAACGGCGAAAAGTGAGCTAATGTTTGGCTGATTCCCTATATAAGAAAACTCAAGACTCTCGCAATAGATGGTGTCCCCCAAGAGTTGTGCGTTGACCTGTTTGACTCGTCCCTCTATATTGAACTGACACACGAAACGGGTCGACACAATAAACTGAGGAATGTTATTGACCTTGACTTGAATGCGTTTGGATATACCGCTCGGAACCAACACTTTTGGGGCGAATAATAGAGTATAAGAATAAGTAATAAATAATATAAATGTTTGATAAAGACTTTTGTTGTATTCGTTTGCCTGACTCTCGATAAGGATCGGCATAAAGGCTCGACATAAAGCACTCTTACCTTCTGTTGTTCCGCCCGCTGTGGCGTTAATGCGAGGGCAAAACCCTGGGCCCGACCGAATACTGGGCCCCACAGAGGAAACGCCAGTGACTAAGATATCATTGCGGCAGTTCTCGCCCGTGTCATGTGTGCACCTGTGGCCGCCCACACACCAATCGCAAGGGAAGGGACTGGATACACAAGCTGTACAACTCTGGTACGAACTGCAGTCATAAAATGTGAAGTTTGTGGCCACAAAGTCGGGCCCCACTTTCATGCGTACCGACAGTTTGGCAGTGAAATGATCTGTGAATTTAATGAATTGCATTAATGACTGAATCAAATAAATTATATCTCGATTTTCATTAAACATTTTTGATGTTAAATATTGAGGGGAAGTCTGTCCCTAACACAGACTTATACGACATGAGACCAGTGATGATAATAGCTATTGAATTGGGATATGTTTGGGCGTCAGTACTTACTATAATCATATTAATGGCTATTCATCTGATATATGATAGCAATGAAAAATATTTCGTGAATTACAGCTAATAATTAAAGACAGGACAGACATCGGCCCTCACGTACTATATGTCACATTTCTGGTCAGTTACCGGTAATGGTTGGGTCGCGTTAAAGCACAGGACCCTTACAATGCCTTAATTTTAATTTTCACGCTCAGAATGAATACTAATGAGAAGGGGATGTGCGGAAAGGGAGTACAAACCAGTAAAGGTATGCATGCATTGAATTTTCATCCAACAAATATGCAAATGTTATACAGGTTTAAACACTAACTCCCAGTCATAAAACACAAATGCTTTGAATCAAAAAGAAGTAGTCTTTTGGTTCTTCTATTTTAAAAGCCTTTTTTGGTTATAATATTAAAAAAATTGATTCCAAGACATATTTCTAAAGGCATTCCGTGATAACAGACAACAAAAATAATAAAAGACAAGAAATAAAATCAAAATGAAATTCTTTTATAGCCGTAAATCGCATCCAAATATATGCCTCTATTTTATATGTGTTTCGATCCATGAATAGCCAAAAGCATTAAACTCTCAAAACATACCAAATATTTTTAATAATAAAATACTTTATTCGCTTAATTGCACGAAAAGAACAAACAATTCTTTTAAACCGTTGTTTGCCTTTTATTTAACACATATTTTGGTTTTAAATTTAAAAATAATTTGCAATTAAGGGAAAGCACCTGTTCTTTGCTCTTGAAATAAACCATTGAAACCCAACTTTTTTCGTGTTAATACAATACTTAATAATAAAATGTGTTCACTAATTAAGAGAAAGCATTCTTTTACTCATTTCTAACCATTTTTCTAATCAACATTTATTGTGAAATAAGACCCAAAACTATCCCCAAAAATCAATGAATTCCTAAAAACAAAAATAAGTCGTTTAGTTATTGATATTATATGAAACTCTGAAAAAGTGAAACATAATTGAGATTTACATTCATTTAAGAGTCAATAAAATAGTAGACATAACCTACGAATATATCCCTCTTTTTTACGGAACAAATAATACCGACTAATACGGGAGTAATAAAACTAAAACATCCAAAAATTGAGTGAAAAGTATTATTTTATTGTAATAATAAAAAAAGTGCACTAATAGTAATGCCATCAATGGATTTGCTTTGAGAGGCAGAGCATTCACTGCATTGAAACTAAAAGGGAGAGCACTGACATGTCGTAGTGTTTATTAGTCTCTGAAGAGAAATAATGGTCGACAATACACTTACGCTGTCCGGGAGATATTGGAGGTAATGAGTCTGTTGGCGGTGTCGGACAACTAACACCATTTGCGGAACGGCTGGCATTTGTTATTTGAGTCTTTGCAGCCGCTGTGAACGCACAGAAGAAGTTGCCGTCCAGTACTGGCAGATTATCGATCACAAGACTCAGCTATTAATATAAATTAAGACTAAATAAGCGATGGATATAATGACAGACAAAGAATGAGAAAAAGAAAAGACGACACAATCGCTAACTATTCAGAAACAAAAGGAGAGAATAAAAAATAATTGTCTGCCAATAGATCTGATGTCTTATCGGAGACAATACTTACAGTTCTGGCAGTCGTGCGCTGTATTTGTGGCGGATGGACGTGAGTAATAGTCGTACACTTTCCGCTTTTGTAGGACAGCCAATAGAGTGGGTCCTGAGCTGCTTCAGCACAATCACTTCTTAATGAGCACTTGTTCTCCAAAGAACACCATCCACAATATGGATCTCTAGCACCCAGACATTCGGTACACGTGCGGTATTGTTGACACTCCTGTACCTTCACTAAAGTCACTCTTCTGGTGGTCATTACGTATAAATAGTTTTTGTTATTAAGTTCTACGCAATACATGTCCGGATTGACAGCACTTCCTTCCTCTATAGCCATGTCGGAGAACTCGAATGCACTGAGACTGGACTCTACCACTGCCTGTAATCGTCAGATCAAATACAAGAGTATTAAATGAGGAGTCAATAGAATGAGTGGAGAGAAGGGTATACATTGTATACTACATCAAAATCAAGATAAATGAAACCCCAAAAAACTATGGCTAACACTCAATATATTGGGGTTTCACTACAATCTCACATCTCTTTACAAGAATATAATACAGAAAAAAAATCACTACAATAGAGATGGAGTGAAAACTTCAGATATACTTTTTTGCTGTTATTTTCTCACATCACAAGACTATTATCTTTTTTAATAAAAGACTTCAGAATGAAATACAACGACTCATTCAATACATTCTTATAGCAAACATTGCATTTGAGAGAAAATTAAGCCAACAATTGATATAAAAGGAGTAGTGATGATACGGAAGAATAAAATAACCGAAAATATACTCGAAAACGCTTTTAAGATTCGGGAAACGAAAATGAAAGCAAAATAAAAAAGATTTTTCTCAAACAATTCACACAAAAAATAGTGTTAAACGAGTTTTATGTGATTTTTCTCACTTTTCTATCAAAAGAGATAAATCAAATTCAATTGAGAAAAAACTTCAAAAACCTATTCATAGATAAAATACATTTTAATTATCAAATTGAGAGTCGAGTCAGAGAAAAGTCAATTCAAATGAATTACTGCGGAAACTAAGAACTCAATTTCCATGTGTTTGAAGAATTGCTAATTGAAATGAATTGAAGACCGTTTCCATTGAAAAAAAATAAACTGAAAGAAAGCAAAAGAAATATTGCGTGACTCAAATACGGGGCTCACAATGAAAAATAGCACCAAAAACTATAATAGATTATAATATTATTTAATTTTGTAGCCGCGGTTAATACAATCTAATGATTGTATTCTAATATTTAACGCATTTAAACACGAAATACAAACTTAAGAGTAACACAAGTGAGAGAAGAAGAGCCAACGCATAGTCTTAACGCCTTTATAAGAACTGTATAATAGTTTAGTTAAATAGTTTGGCTGCAAATGTATTGGCATTAACTGATATTATCGCACAAACCGTACGACAAGCCATTCATCAATCATTTTGACTTATGATAGACTTAACACAACTGATTCTATTGACCCGACATTAAATTCAAATTTTCAACACAAAAATAATAAATCAATTGTTAAAAACATAAACAAAAGGAAAAAACATTTAATTTAATGAATATTTAATAAACAATATTTCTTTAATTTAAGTCAATTTCTAAATTCTGGGAATAATATGTTTTTCCAAAAATCAGTGCAAAGAAAACAATATTAAAGTCTAATATTTCGTGTTTTGAATCCATTGATTTTTCTAACCGTAATTAAGAGTAAAAACAAAATGAATGAAAACAGAATGAGCACAGAATAAGCACACCATCAGAAGGGAAAGACTAATGTCTTCTATTAGATTTAATGTGTCTGCTATTCACCTGCAATGACATCACGAGAGGAGACAATGATGTCTAATATCTCTAATATTTGACATAAGAAATAGACATTAAGCGAAGCCCGCCATCAAAATTGATGGAAATGACAGAGCAATGGCAAAGCACAGATTTTAAGGCGAGGAGAGAGCGCTCTGATTACAGAGTAATCTACAAATTGAAAAATTAGACCCAAATATAGGAATAATTTCAAAGTCGGCGCAAATATATTCGCCAATTAATCAATAAATTTAAAACGAGTGGAACTCAAACAGAATCTGATGCCTCTGAGCTTACATTCACAGAACAGATCAGAATTCATTTACTCGCAGTAATTTTTAACGAAGAGAAGGGGGACGAGCGCTCTGGGAAAACATAGAGATGGCGAGAGAGAGAAGGAGGGAGAGGGAGAGAGGGAGGGAGAGAACGAGAGAGATGTGCACAAATGAGACAATTACTAAACGTAAAGTAATATTATCAGTGCTTTTAGTGGAGAAATCAGTGGCATAACTGGCATTACAGACATATTGCATGTGATAAGCGCTCAACCGAAACACTAAATCTAAAGGACTGTTCACTAGAGTCACAACTCTAACTTCAAACTCGAAACCCGAAAAAGCATAAAACAGTTCTAAAAATTGTTAGCAATGGTTCGTTTCTATGGAAACACTACTATTCAAAGCTAACACTAGAAGCCAGTGTTCAATACACTCATCTCTAACTCCAACTAATTCTCTGTAGAAAAGTTCAATTCGTAGCCAAAACTGCGAACAACTAAAACGAAAAGAATTTTTTGGTTATGTATTCGTTGAGCCGGTCTTCCAGTGAATCGACTCATCCACCACTTGTTGCCATTGAAACACTACCGAAGCCAATGACAACAGACACGAGAAGAGGGGAGAAACAAATATAGCACAACTAAAGCCGTTGTCAATCTTTACTACACCCGAAAGACATACAAAACTCTACGAATATTATATTTATATAAAACTCGACATTTGTTGAGCTTCTCATTCGATAAGAGAAGACCCCAACAAAAGATAACATTAACTCCAAAAATATTATTTCATCGGATGAGAGGACAAGAATCAAAAGTACACAAAAGCCCAGAAATAAAATCGATTTTCATATTTAGATTCGAAGCAAAAAATAACAAACTTTTATGTTTTCACTAAAAAATTCTTAATAAATAAAATTTCAAACCAAAGCTTTTCAGACAACAAAACAGAAGTCAGACATTGTTTGATAACATTGATTGAGTGCATAATGTCTTGAGAGAGAGCAGAGAAAGAACAGAAAGAGAGAGACAGAAGAGCATCAAATTTAGGCGAACTTAAAGACTTCAACAAATTTTACTCGAATTAGTTTAATCAGCCGTACGTTTGCAGACGTGAGCGAATAAAAACCAATACTACCAGAAACCGAGTCAATATCGATCGGCGCACAGGTTTGTCGATCTCATATATTGCATATATCTCTACCACCGAACACACATATATAGAAAGAGCTGTTCACTAATTCCTGAGCTGACACAACCGCTGTTGAAGAGTCAGCATTTGTTCATAATATGATATTTTCTTTTGAAGTCCAGACAAACATATTATACAATAATAACAAATTCAGAACAATAGCCAATATATGACACAAGAGTGCAGAAGAGCAGTAAGTATTGCATTAACTGCTAATTTCATTCAAATAGACAGTAAATCCAATAAACGATATATTGATTTATCATTTCCCCTAAAAAAAAGGTCCTTTCAATTCGTTTATTGTGTACTGCTTTTTATCTTATATTTTGATGGGCTTTCCGTTTGAGTCCGACAGACATTCCATTCAAAGTGAGAGACAGAGAAGAAAAGTCTTTTATCTCAGTCTTAGAGATGTGTTGAATGATTAAACAGAAAGACTAATATAAGTCAATAAAATACAGAATGAAAACAAATCTGGAAATCTGTTGCATTAGAGACCATTCGTCGGATCCGCTCCTCTGTTTGAGGTGTTATACGAGTAGTTCATAGGAAGGGAGAGAAAAGTCTGAAAGACAGTCAAATGTATGTTTGATTGCATTCTCTCAACTAATCCAAACTTATGAACTCAAAGACAGAGATGTGAATTAAGTTGTGTTTTGGGCCAATATTTAACTTCAACTCAAAATAAGTAAACGATTGCAAAGATATCAGAGGGAAAGGGAGGGATAGGGAGAGAACGAATAAAGAAGAAAAACTAAATCCCAAAAGCGATCCCAATCCCAGAGGTGTCACATTTCATCATTTGTCAGTCAGTGCAGAGCAGACTAACTGCAAACCTATTTTCACAAATCTATATCATTACCGAAGAAAAAGAAAACTTCATTTACGGGGAAGTCATCGGATAGGCTCGACATCGCTCTGACTAATAAATACAATTAATTTTTGGGAAATTCAATCGATGGACACGAATACACAAAACAGACACAAATTGAATCAAAAAAACACGAAATGAAATTTACATCGATTTTCAGTACAAACCTCTTATTTAATTTGTATAACAAAATAACTAAATGTTAACAAAAAAATTGTCACAATTTTATCTCGAGTACTATCGGTAAATAACAAGCAAATCAATGAGAAATATTTTATCAAAATCTCGAATAATCACAATTTGTATGCTAAGGTGCGGAATATGGGGGGAAGAGTAGGGGAGGGGCGGTGGCCCTCAATGAAATATTTACGGCATTTGTTATGTCATATTTGCTAATAAAATAAAACAAATTATTTGCATATAAAATGAATTTCGAATATTCTAAGTGCAGTTCATTTTCATGAATAATATGATCATGCAAAAATAACTAATTTTTCATAACAAACAAACACTCTTATAAAGAGACTAAACAAATACTGAAAAGAATTTAAATTCAAAAACAATATTATTGTTTGAATAATAAGCACTAATATATTGAATACATTGAATACTAAGAATGAATTGAATTTTATAAAACTTTCACGAATTTTATCCTCAAAAGTAGTCATTAATTAATCAAAAGACCAAAGAATTTATTACATTTAGAGATCAATTGCAGAAACCAGAGGATCAAAAAACAAATTAAAGCCTAAAATCATTAATCTTTGACTAATATGAGAGCCAATGACCAAAATATTAATAACTTCTCTAATAATAATATCATATTTTTGCGGTCAAACATTGCTTTCATTTCATTCCTGAGAATCAGATAATCATTTATGTCTTGAATATAGATTTTGACACAAAACAAGAATAATTGGACTCGAATTGCGACCAAAACGTTATTTTAGATAAAGAACTTATTTACTCAACGAGAGAGTCACTGCGAGAGAGAGAGAGAGAGAGAGAGAGAGAGAGAGAGAGAGAGAGAGAGAGAGAGAACACTACAGATTAGAAAAGACTCAAACAGTAAAGTCGTGTCTAAAAGTAAGTCACTGACAGTTATGAGTCATTAAAAATAGTGATAACATTAAACTCTTAAAAAAGTACTTTCAATGTCTACGACGACAAGAGATAATAACATTTGATATATACTATAAAAACATGGAATTTCTTTCAAATATTTTTCTCTTTTCAAACAAATATAAATCAAATAAAAACATATTAACATTTAAACCGAATGAAAAGCGGAAACAATTTTCTAATCAACAAAAAAATCCAAAAATTTCAGCAAAACTTTCCTAAAAATTTAGTAAATTTCTAAAAATGTTTACATAATGTCTATCATATGATTAGTTGTAAATAAAGAGACAAAAATGTTAAACAAAAATACTCTTTGCATTTGTAAACAAAAACCAAATTTTTTGCTTCAAATTATTATTTTAACAAAAACTTTAAAATCTTTTATAAAATAAAACACTAAAACACTAACTCTTTTGCTGTTCAAACATTACTTACATAACAAAATGAACAAATATTTTGCCGACAAATACCTTATGTGAGGCTTAGATAATGTTTTGTAGAGAAAATCAGAAATAAAGAGGAAAAAGGAGGCAAAACGAGCCAAAACCAGGCAAAGCAATGGAAAGCCTCTAATAGTTCTTCCAATAAAAATGGCTTTAGATTTGAAATAAATTTTCAGATCGAAGAACACACAGAATGAAGAAAAAAGTTAAGTCTAAGAGGAGAGTCATTTAAAACTAATGCTGAAGAAAATATTGACAAATAGTATACAAGAATTTCTCTAATATTCTCTTAGAAAAATGTTTTGATGGAAAGGCTTTACAGAGAATATAACTAAAATTGTTTTTATTCAAAGAGAAAAACATTACACAAGAAATTGAAGATTATTTTTTCGACTTCACAAAACAACTAAATGGAAAACATTGTCTCAATTGACTCTTCAATACAATAGTGCTGTTGTGCTCGACTCAACTCATTTCATGGCTAAGTCACCGTTCAATTCTTATCTAAAAATCACAAATCCTTACCAACAGGAATGCCAGACATGACGAAAGAGTCATTCACAACATATAAAGTATATTATATGAGTGCCAGAGTTGAGAGTCAGTGGAAACTAATTTTTATGAAACGCTATGAATGTCGTGAATCGATAGAAATGCTTTTGGAAGCGCACAAAGAAGTGATGGTCGACAGGAGAGTGAAGAGAAGACTTCATAACTTAGAATTCCTGAGCCATCACTAGTGGTATTAAAAGCTAAGAGAATGCCATAACAACTCTATGCATATATCCGGTAATTTCCATGTATTCGGTTGGCTGACACTTAGACTCAAGAGCTGTTCTCTCGGGACAGTCCCAAAGCATAGCACACAAAGAGTAGGTGTGCCTCAACACAAGAGAAATAGTGATGAGTCAATCAAAATATCTATTCTTACGTTGGATTTGTTGTAAGAAATAGCTTTTGTATTGAATTCAAACACATATTTTAATAGACAGTGAATAATAAAAAGGCAGTAAAAACATGAAAAAGAGAAAAACGCCAATTTCTACTCTTATAACATACGTAATGCAATAATGGTATTAAAAAAATAGCATTTTAGCTGCTCTTAGTCTTAAACAACGTAGTCGTGCATCAAATACAACAAAAACTCGCATTTAGTTATGTGTTGGAAGTACTGCCAAGTATTGCATTTCTCACGTTTATACCTCACAAGAAGATTATGCACTAATAGGCGAACCTCCAAACCTAGTGCTCAGAGGCTGACGACTAATTTGCAGAAGAGATACTAAAAGAGCCTAAAAGAGCCAAAAAAGAAAGTAATGGATGTAATGAAGAGAATATGTTTTGTGAATTACATTCCATCCGAAGAGAAAACTATTTGCGGAGAAAAAATTCGGTCCAACAAATGAATAATATATATTCCAGTATTGAAGTCAGCCATAATTAGTGGCCAATCTTTGAAATGAGCTCAGCATTCATTGTGGAAACAGTGAATACCGACTGCGAACTGTAGGTCTCTTTTCAATTGGCTAAAAGAAGGAGGAGTTCATTGGGCTAAGAATAGGACTGAATATCTCTTAAAACTAAAAGAGAGACGAAAACCGATCGCTTCAACTGAAAGACAAGACATTTAAATACAACACTATTTTGTTAGGCGTCGGTATCAGTACAGGAATTGCTGGTTGAGATTGATTAGAGCACTATTGAAAAAGTGGAAGATATATAATAGGGCAGACATACAGACATACCGGCAAACATGAGAACATACTATTCAGAGACTGATAGTTAAGTTTCACAACTAATTCATATACAACTCATTTGAAAAATAAGAACTCAAATAACAGAAGAAAGAAATACGAAAAGCATTACATTTTGAGGAATAAACCATAAATTGGGAGACAGAATAGACTAATGAAAGAGAGAACACTTTAGCACAAGATATGAGTCATTCATTAGATTTTCTCTCTATTTGTGTTCGATTGGCTTCCAATCCCTTTCGGCTTTTCGACCGATCGGTCAATAAGAGCGGCAAATTTTTGAGTGCACTTCAGCACAACATCATATTAGCAGACACTGAGTTAGTGCTCTTGCAATTCACATATGATACATACAATGGCAGACAATCCAATATTGAGCCAACAATAAAATAGTGAAAAAAATTATTCGCATTTATTTAAACAAAATGCAAATTCAATATTAAACACAACATTGAACACACAGGCGGTGCAACAGAGCACAGGGCGAGAGTGTTTCGCCAGAGATAGTCTATGGACAAATACATGTGAGCCAAAGAGAGCTGAAAGAGGGCCCAACACGTGCTATACTTAGAAGCTGTATATATAACAGATTCAGATTATGTAACTTAACGTTCAGATTAATGAATAGTATAACAAAACCCGATGGGAGACGACTAAACACAGCCAATAGAGAGATTCAGACCAGAGTTTCTGACAATAGTTTGAAACGCTTAAAAAACGAGAGACAGACATCTCTCTGTATATCTGATTGTGAGTCAAATGAAGTTTACATACGTTTTAGTGAACGAATTACCCGAAACTTCAATAATAATGGCAATACTCGAGAGGCAATAGTCGGGACCCAATTCAAAGTCATTTACAAATAATGAATGTTTGTTACAATCAAAAGACTTCTTCCACTCAATTCTCAATTCGTTATAAATAAGAAATTTAATGACATTTAATTGAAATTCACAAAAATGTTTGGCTTTTTTGAATTTTGATGCACTCATTCATCAAAATGGATATAAAACTCAATTTTTGAATAATTCATTGAAAGCAGGAGTTCATTATAAATGACATTTTAGTTAAAAATATTTTTGATGCGAAAAATGGATTAATGTTTTTAGAGATACAAAATACAGAAACTCATCCATAATAACATCAGTGGAAGGAAATGCAAATGAAAGCCATTTTTGTCTGTTTTTGGTCTAACTATTGAACGAAACCGAAAATATGGGAACTTTTCAAAATCAGAAATAATAATAATAATAATAATAATAAAAGCGAAACCAAAGCGCAAAAAACTACTAAATGGATGACTCTCTTGTGAAAAGTGACGGCAAAGAAAACAAAATCAAAACAGATTAGTCTTATCGCACACATAAACTACAGCCACAGTTGTGTAGGAAATTTGCATACAATACTAAATATAATACATATAATACAATATACAAACCAATAACTTATCTCTCGATACAGTAATTCATGTGACGGAACAGATTTTGGGCAAAAAAGTTTCAAATATTTATGGATTTCTGACTTTAAATCTGTTCGCTTAGAGAAACATAAAAACATTGTGAGAGAGAAAGAGAGGAAAAGAGAGTAATTGAGAGTAACTAAAGAGAGAATATAGGAAGAGAGAGAGACTGCAGTTTATTTAAAAGTAAAAGAAAAATGAATAAAAGCGATGAACACTAGAATAGAAGTCGAGTACAGAATAATATATACCGAGAATTTCAAAGAAAAATAAACACAAGAATACAAAAAGTTCGACAAAATTCCACGAAAAGCAGGAATTGGCCAAAAAGGCAAATGCATTAGAGGGATAGGGATGGGGTCTAATCAATTCAATGCTGTCGTGCTGTGGGCTCTATCATTAGGTGACCAGTTTTACAGTCAACTACCGCTAAGTTCTCAATAGAAAGCTATTCGTTTCTGTCAATTCTTCCAAATTACCGAATTAAGTCCTTTTTTGCCCAAAACTTAATCTGAATTTCAAATAATAATAAAATCTTTGATTTATTTGTTTTCCCAAAAATATGTGAAACGAAAAAACGTCGAAAAATTTATGGGTTTCGGCAAAACAAAGATTCAATGAGTCAGCTCTTCAGCTCTCTTTAATCACATTATTATTAATAGTGTTCACGAATACACCTGTGCTTTACAGTCAACAAAAAAATCAGCAAAAATAATAGTAATAATGAAATAACATTTCTATCCTTCAGATAATGAATGGCTAAAACTAAAGTTTGAAAAACAAAACCAGGGTATGGTCAACAGATAATGGCAAAAATGAACTTGCTACGTTCAATAACCAGCAAATTATTCTAAAGAGTACTAATTAATGACTTTGCATTTCAATACTCATATCTCGCAGTAGATTACAATCAAATAATAGTACAATAGAAGCCTTGGTTATACCAGTTTGTGTGAAGCATGACTGACACATCACCTGTCGGTGTAATCAATCGCTTCTAATTAGAGAATTCATTATTGAATTGAAAAATACTCAATATTTTGAGGTTAAGGCAAGAGAGGAATAATAAGTGACATAAAAACAATCATTTTTTTCTCTCGATTTACTTATCTCTGATGAAAATCGGGGTCGAAATGCTAAGTGTCTCGAATATAGTGAGAAAATATTGAATTCAATTTATATGTAAATCCTATCCATTGATCCGATCAAAGAAAATGCAAAATACGAATATTATAATCGAAAAATTGAAAACCGAAGAGAAGCCGAACTCAAACTTATGACAAGTGGCCGACACTACACACATATAATACTATTACAGGATATAAAGACTCAAATAATCCATTGCTGTCCACTGAAAGATAGGCCATGGATTGACAAATATTTCTTTGAATATGTGCCCAAAGCACAGACACAATGAGATGAAATCCAATAAAAAATTGTTAGATATATAAGACATAAGAGACGTTTGAATGCATAAAAAGACGATATTTCAACCAAAAAACGATTCTCTCAACTCATGTTTTCAACACTAGAGATAAAACGGAGAGAAAAAACACATAAAACACATCTAATATATTATTGCATTTAATTTCCCAAATAATAAAAAAGACAGAAAAATACCAGAAAAACACAACAATAATAATTCAAAGCAAAAACAATAGAGAAAAGCCTAAACCCAGAATTAATTAACGGAAGGCAACAAAAAATGAGAGGAAAATTTGGGAGGAAATTCTATTGATGACTGACTCACAACACAATCAGGCCTTTCATTACAACTCATTAATTAATTCAAATCTGAAAATTTCTTATAAATAATTGTCCGGAACTGTATTTACAGATAAATCAAAGGGAAAAACAATAACTAAAGAATAGAGACATAAATAAAACATTAAAATAGGTTCTGATTTCAATTAAAGACCAACTCTTATACACAATTACATGAAAGAGGAGTTAATTTCTTGATTTAATCCTCAATTTCTTAAACTATTTTGAGAGTAAGAATAGATTGAAATTATTTGTGAAACTCATTAGAAGACAAACACTTCAATAGATTAGACTTAAGTCTCAAATGAGAGCTCAAAGAAATTAATTGTCTTTACTTTTGTCAAGTATTGGCCAAATCTTCTAATCTATGCGCTAACGAATAGCTCAGCAAAAGTTAAACACTAAAGAAATCAAATTATAATTTTGCGTTAATCCATAAAAATTTACTACAAATTAGATTCAAATGCTTTCAAATCAACTCATCCGTACCGACCCTTTGTTTGCGCTCATCATTTAAAATATAATCTAATTTCGGAAATATTGTCTGTAAATCAAATAAAGACTGTAAAGACTTACAGTCTTTAACTCGTGTAAACTCGTGTAATAAATCTATTCGTATGACACGAATGGCAGACAAAAGAGAAACGAAAAACAAATAAAACCTAAATTATAAAAATCCTATTCAAACGTCCACTGAATAGCAATACATTTGACGACAAAACAATTTTAAACATTAAATATGAAAAAATATAACACTTTTTCCACGCAATTAATATCTAAACTAAATTAGACTCATTTTCTCCAAATATGAAAAACTGGAAAAACATACAAAAAAAAGAGGAAATTTCTTTAAAATTCTCATCGGAATTACATTAAATCAATAAATGAATGAATAAATAATTGACTCTTTCGTTATATAAGCAAAATATTTATTTAATGGACTTTTCGTTAAAGAAGTTCATAAAAATGGGAGTATTTTCAGTAAAAATAGAATAATATAAGAAAATCATTAAATATTTATATAGAGATCAGAAATAATAACAAATAATTGATAGCTTTTGTATACTATTGAAGACCACTATTAAAGAAATAAATAAAATATTAGTTCAAACTTTTGAAACGGCTATTCGAATGCCATCCAAATAAGGGCTAAGAATATATAACTAACAAAATTGCAACCATTTGCAACCAGTTCTCTTTTAACCCATTTTTCAATCAAATCATGTAATCAAATATAATAACTACCTGTGCTTTAAATGAAAGGAGAGCACTAACTATAACTATATTTTTCAATTTTAAAGAGAAAAGAGAATAAAAAAGAGGGAAAAGAGAGTCAAATAAAATTATAAACACTGGGAGAGCACTGAAAAGAAGAGAGGAATCGATAAAAATAATCTTTATCTTAAAGTCATGGATGAAAATCAATTTATCGATTCAGAAATGACTATTCGTTGAGTGAAAGACTCAAACACTGGCATAGATTGGAGGGAATGATAGATAATAGAGAAATAAAAAGATAGTCTGAACTGATTTTCATATGATTTAAAGCTATAATCATCGGAGTATCTAATGATGTGATCCTCAATAAAATAATATGATTTACATATTCTTTATTTTATAAGAGAGTTAACGGTATAAGAGTTCACATGAATTGAAAACGTGTAGAAAAATAAAACTCAAATGAAAAAAATAACACAAATTCATGGGAATTATAAATAAGTTATTTTTGGTTCACTCCATCACAACTCCATCACAAATGCTAACAAATAGAGGAATCGTATCAAAAGAAAAGTAATGCACCGCATCATTGGCTCGATATATCATTTTCAAATTGAACGCAATCCCATTCCCACCAACAAAGAGAACGTTTCATACGAGTCCGACACCAAAATAGTCGATAAAATAATTCACTTGTCGTCAGTTAAAAGAAAAACCAAAAACCAAAACCAATGAGAAAGTAATGGCCAGAACTACACCAAAAACATAACACAATATCAGCCAAACATCAGCACCAAAGAGTGTGACACAACCTCTGACTCAAGTGTTGGCCGTAGAAAACTTTTCGTATGTTAGCTCTCAGTAGTGGGTCGTTAGCATCAGAAACTACTAAAAAACCAGAAAAAACTCAACCGAAAAGGAGTTGTGTCTCCACAGCAACGCATGTTTTATATCAATAAATTTCTGCTACGATTTCTTTCATTTAAACAACAGAACAAATATGAAGAAAAAAGCAACAAAAATCACCTAATAATATGTCATCAATGACTCTCTCTCTCTCTCTCTCTCTCTCTCTCTCTCTCTCTCTTTCAGAAAATTGAGAAAAATATGTCTTTCAATGAGTAGTGAAGAGTATCACTCGATTGTGTCAACACATTGTGAGAGACAGACGGAGGGGTAAAAAGAAGAGATGAGAAGCTTTGAACTGACATTCTTTTGTCGACAATAATCAAATGGATTCCACAATCGATAGAAAGAATGAGAAGAACGCAAAGCATAAGAAAAAAAGTTTTCTATCTCTTCTCTATCAACAGAAATAAGTCATTTAATCAAATGAATATTTTTGCCGTCAATTCATTTCATTTCAACATTTCATTGCTTTTTATTAGAGATTAGAGAAGAGAAACAAAAAAGAGTGGACTAACAGAAGGAAAAGTGAAATAAAATAAAAACAAAATTAGATATAAAGAGACAACAATTACGACAACGAGTCTAACCAGTGATATGTATATATTGAGCCCTAGATATGGACAGACATTACATCACGAGATGCCAAATATATCAGGTCTTAACTTAATAAGTGAGGGGAGAGTAAGAGAGAAGTCGATCGAGTGAAGAGCACAGGAATGTTAGACTGAAGAAAAAGCAAAATATCGAAACAAATTGAGAGTGACTGCAAACAGACAGAGAGCCAGTGGTTGGGCAGTCATTGCCAAGTCTGGCGAAAGCCATGATTTACAGGCGCACAGACACATCAATGCTGGACATAAATCTGTGGCAGAAGTGCTTCAATTAGATTGAAAGCCAAAACTCCGACTCCAAATCGTAATACACCTGCAGTTAAGGCAATACTACTTTCATTGGAAGCAAACATTGCTCTCAATTGAAGCTATAAATTGGTTGTAAAAAGAAATTATTCCCAAATATTTTCAATACAAGCAATCAATGCATTCAACTCATCACCAGTTATGACGATTTCTCTCTCGTTTATTGGCTTTCCTTTCGGTTCATTCAAATTCAAATATATTTCTTTTTAGAACTCAATTCGCAGATAAAAAAGTAATGCAAATAAATATTATGGACCCAAAAATAAATAGGATTTGTAGTCAAGCAATAAGTTTATGCATAAGTTTCGTATAAAATTCAAATAAAAAAATAAAATTCTCTTTGAAAAGCACTGACAGAAGAAAATATTGGGAACATATTTGGAACCCAATAAAAAGCTAATATCAAATACGGGGAGAGTCTTAGAGGGGAATCAAAATCGCAAAATAATAAACTAATATTAAATGCTATTAAACAGAGTATTTATTGTATAATATCACGCAATCGACTCAACACTACAAAACTTAAATATAAATTTCAAAATACATTTCATAATATAATAAGATTTCTGACAATAAGAAGACTTTTCTCATCTTTTAAGACATACTATTCATACATAAAGTTCACATTAAAAGCAAAAACTTAAAATTCAGTCCATAATTGAGTTCTTAAAAGAAAGTTTTACAGATAATTGACAGTCATTTATATAAATAGATATTTATATTAAGACTTCTATTCTGAGCAATAATCAGATGAGGAGTGAAAAGAGAGAAAAAATAATTTTAAAAATAAACTACTGATGAAAAAAAGTTCATTCAGTCATTAGTATATTTTGACAGTTATTTTGCTATTTTCAAGAAAACTGTAGACATTTGGGTTCAGATATTCGAAGAAACGGATCAAAACAGAGAGTCTGAGCACTTGATTCCAGAAAAAACAACTAAAAGCCCAAAGAAAATAGGAAAGGTTAGGAAAGGCTCAAACACTAGGAATGTTGACCAAACACAGAATACACATTATTTCCCACGACCTTCGAAATGAAAGGAATGCCCTCAACACTAGTTTAAGAAGTTGTTAAGCTAATGCACAGCACACACAGTGCAACACCACCACAAGATTCGAAGACTGGAAGAGCAATTCTAGTCCGCACCCAATCTTAGTATTCATAGTTGGAGCTCAACTTATTATCAGAGATATCGTATACAACACTCAACCATAGAGTCAATGTGTATATCAATCGTATGGAAACGTTAAAAGTCTCGCATCACTGAAGAGAAGAAAAAAGGAAAAGTTTTTCTACATTTTTGAGCCCAAAATTTGTTGTTTAACTGCAATACTTGAGGGGAGGCTTAAAGTGAAGTTTCCATTTGAAGCGCATCTTTGCATGAAATACAAGTGACTGGACATCAAAACACACATTCACTGAAGAAACATTTGGAGAACTAAACACTAGTTTTGAGCCCAAATCTATTATAACAGTCACATCCGAACCGTACGGACCGGTGACTCAAATATCAATTTGTTTTTTGTGTGGTTTTCAATAAATTTCGAGTCCACTGAAAGGCAAGAATAAGGAAAAAGGAGGACAAAATTGAATGTTTCAAATTGAAACTCGTATGCTATCCAAATGAAAAGTAGAGATCACAACAAATGTAAATAAAAAGCAAAAAAAGAGAGAAAAGGCTAAAAAACTTCAAATCATTTTTTTTGCTGAAAAGATGCCGAAAATAAAGAATTTCTGTTTTTGATTTAAATATTTTCCATTTCTTTCTTCTGATTTACAATTCGTAGTCAAAATGTGGAAGAATTGCAAAAATGAGCCAAAAAAATATGAATTTAAAAACCGAGAAAAACATATATTGGAAAAACACTATTCGTATGTTAGAAGAGATACAAAAGTTATAACTCAACGAATGAATTGAAAAGTGTTTTCGAGCAGAAATAAAAGCCAAAGAAAAATAATAAAAATTTTTCAAAAAGCGGAGAAAAAAATTCTTAAGAACATTATTAAAGGAGAAATCATCTGAAAGGCTCTGTCGTATCAAAGAATTCTATGAAATTAAAGGTGAGTGCAGTACACTCTATGAACATTACATAATATATTGTAGAGGAAGACAAGTGTAGCGTTCATATCATACCACAAAATGAGAGACGAATCAAAAATAATAATTCTTTATAAGACTGGAAAAGGTATTCTAAATTTTAAGCACATGACTGCTCATGCGATACACTGTTCAGCCACTGAGCACTCCGGCCAACCGAACAATCACTCAATAAGTCGATGGAATCGGTCCAAATAGTTCTGTTGGTCAGAGTTCTCGACCATTGAGACCGACTTCTTGACACTAGAACTCAACTGAAGAGACGCCACCAAATAATGAGGTTTTTTTACAGAACCACTAAATAATAGAAAAGAGTAGTCGATCCACAATTTCGACTAAATTGAAAATTCAATTCACAATTGGAGTCCAATTCTGTTCACAGATAGAACTCACTTCTTATCGTATATAAGATAATAAAATATATATAAATTTTTTCCTCTCATTTTCGGTTCAAACTCTTAAGAGACTCGTCTCACAAGAGAGGAGTCGTTCGTCCAAAAGTAGAAGAGTTGCTGAGCTATCACTCACGTAATGCTATAATAATTTTAAGTCAAATGTAAAAAACAATTTATTGCTAACAAGAATAACAACGAATGAAAAACGAGAGAGACGAGAGAGACGAGAGAGAGAGACGAGAGAGAGAGACGAGAGAGAGACGAGAGAGAGAGACGAGAGAGAGAGACGAGAGAGAGAGAGAGACGAGAGAGAGAGAGACCTAGAATTAGAGCACAATTACTTTCACTTTACATGTTTTCTGTATAATAACGTCTATAAAAACATCATTAGAAGGAGACGACGATCGCTATATTTTCTTGAAATATAAAAGACTACAAATTTTCAATTTTAAAATTTGTGCGAAACATTCGATACAAAACATTAAAAAAAATGAGTCGAATGGAGAAAAAGTGTAATTAAATTATTTCGTGCAAAGAATTTCACATAACTCTCGTTAATAGCTCTGGCGATGAATTATCGATTCGGACGTTAATCTTAGTTATAATTTCTTTATAGACTATATATTTATTATATCTATTAATATCAGAAAAATTTATTATTTTTCATATGAAATGTAATAATAATAAAAGAATACAAGACTTAACTCAACTCATAGAAAAACTGAGAAAATGAAAAAATCAGATGAAATTAATCTCAAAATTAAAACATCAGAAAAACGTAAAAATGACATAAAATATCCCAAAAGAAAATAATAATGAACTCAATCGACATTTGGTTTTGTAATAAAAATACCGAACGAATACATGAATGAACACTTAATGAAGGGATCGGCAAAACACAAAAGAAAAGGAAATACTGAAAAAATGAAATATATATAAAAGTTGAGCCAAAGTAGAGACGAAAAAAAATTAATATATTTTACATGTATTTCACTTAAAGCAATAAAATATAAGAGAAAAATGAGAACTACTTTAAGGCAAATAAGAGTATAACTGAAAATAAGAATATTATCCTAAGAAAGAGGGTTTGTGTGCGAAACACAACAGAATGTTTGGTTTAGACAAAGAACCCAAAGAAATGCCAGAATGTGAGTAAAGTAACGAATAACTAATGCAACACAGAAACCAATTCAACACTGAAAACCATCGACAGTGAAGAATAACAGAGAAAGAGTACAAATAAAAAATAAGAGCCAATCGACGGCATATAAAACATTTAGGAATCGATTTGATAGTGAAAACTAACTGTCACTCTCTCTCAGGCAAAAAACATCGAAGAACTCATCATAAGTTTCTCCCGGGGCTCACATTCGGCACAGAGTTTGAGAGACTCAGAGAGAACTGTAGAGAAAAGCACAGAATGAATGAATGAGTGAAAGCGAGAGAAAACTCTTGAATAGTGAAAAAAAGTCGAGTTTTGTCACAATATTTGATGTGTGAGCGATGAAAGTGACGGCATGTGGCAAATGGTGGCCAAAGCATACACACATTCACAGGACTACGACAAGAGAGAGATTCGCAAAATTGTGAAAATATTCACCCATTAATCAAAGGTTGAAGAAAAGGACACAAAAACAGCGAATAATTTTCACTTCACTATTCTATTCACATCTCTCTACAATCCATACCTCTCTTGTTTAGTGTCGTATTTGTGTTTTATAGCTTATGAATAATGAGCTCTGGTTTTCACATCAAAGGATATACTGAATGGCGAAATATGAACACCAGAACCAAAACTAAAAGAAAAAATTATATAAATTCTATGCCTTTCTTTAGGGCCGCCGCTATCTATCAATAAAAGCCTTACTCTGTTTGTATTACAAGTCATACACAAAACGTATCCAACAAAATGTTTTTCAAAAATTGTTAAATAAAAAACTATTATTAAATGTGAATCATATAAAAAAAATATAAACCAAAAATAGATAAGAGTTTCACCACTTTTACCACTTATGTTAATTAATTTTTGTGTAGCACTGCTTCAAATCAAAAACGATTATCACTTTTTACAGACAAAAACTAAACAATTTCTCCAAAAAACCGTTTCTATTAAATTACATTAATTATCGCCAGCTTTTAATTTATCATGATCATTATTAATTCTAAATTCGTATCAACTTTTAATGACATAAATATATCGGAATAAAAGCCAAATAATTCTCATGAATTAATGTCTCATTTATTTGAAAAAACGTTATAATAATTAATGAAAACAAAGAATACAAAAACTGCTTTCGACTAATAGACAGAATGAAAACCAAAAAAAAAGTTATAAAAGTCTATCAACTCTTTATCTAAACTAATAATAAAAATAATAATAATGTCTGTATTCTGAGCCCATGCCTTCCATTTTCATAAAGAAGTAGAGAACAGAATAGGATAGTATACATAAGAAGGAGGAATCGATTTTAATTAAGTTGTGACAGAAATTCATTTCAAGACATAACAGAACAGAATCTAAAACTAAGTTTCTATTCAGAAGAGAGTACTCTCTATGAGAGTATAAAAAGCAATAGAACTCTACAAAAAAAAATACGTAAATATATTAAAACTATTTTACTCTTTGTTAGTCTACCTATCATTCAATATAAAACTTATTTAAGTTATATCAGAGAAAAAACGTTTTTCAGTCGACTTTGATTTGTAATCGAATGTAGAGTTAAAGTGAGACCACATTTAAAGGAGAGCACAACAACGAGACTATCATTTTTCAAAATCAAATCATAATATAATATAACTATTTTTGAGCCCTACATCTCTTAGAAATTAATTTCGCGGAAAAAATCGCTCAAAACTTTTTTCAATCATCGATGATATCATATCCTCGAAATGATAGACAATATTTAATATTCTATTTCTCATTCAATTTGCAATCAAAGATTGAAACATATGATATGAATATGACCTTGCTTATATGCTTATTTTCTTGTTTGCTCATTCAACTCATTCTAAAGTTCATTTAAACTCATCAAAACTCAGGTCAAATCAGTTGAGACAATGCGTGTTCACATATTTTAATAATCGATGAGATGTGAGCCAATAATCAATGGGTTTAATCAAGTGATGAGAGTGTGAGCCAACACAACAATCATTAATCTTTTTAACCCTTTTGTATAAACACTCGATTTTTGAGTGGCGCTCAACTCATAATTTCATTGAATTATTAATAGTTAACTCTTTAAACAATTAAGTATTGCCTACCTTTTTCAAGTGACCCCTATCTGTGCCCAAAAACACGACAGTGTAGTCGTGCGTAGAGGTGGCGGCCACTGATGTCAACAGTTCATTGCTATAAGAGAGGACCGGCGCCGCTTCGATCGGCATCGAACCACCCAATGGAGTGTTGACATCCATTCCGCAGAAGTCATCATTGATTTGTACTTGCTATAATTCAATAGACAAACAAATTAAAATCATTTACCCCTAAATTAAGCCAATGGCTAAAGGAATAGCCTTTTCATTGTTAGTGGTTTCCGTTAGGCTTAGACTTAACTAAAATTAATTAATTTGTATAAAACGTCGATTAGATTATTGTAATTATAATACAATCAATGATTTGAAATCGATTTCGAAAATTATTATAAATTTGACAACAATTACATAACACAAGTTTACAGTCAGTTCCGATTATAACTAACGCCTATTGTTATAAAACAGATTTAGTTGAAGTCATCCTTTAATTTCATTTGGGAGGGGGTCTTATATCAAATGTTCGTCAATTTAGGGTTGGGTCGGGGGTAGTAAACAATAAAATTAATGTATACTTACAGTGGGAACACAGGACTGAATAATATTTATAAAGTCCAGGCCTTGATTTCCATTACCATTGAAACAGTGCTGAATATTTTGTGTAAACTTTCGATGGATAGCCGACAGGGCGTACACACAGAGGGCAGAGTTGGCCGAAGGCTTATTAAACACATCGGATTCATCTTTAGATTTGGCGAACACTATGAACAATATGTCGTCCTGTGCTGTAATACCCAGAGAAGTGGCCAACTCTGAGCCAGGTTTGCCAACAAAGGCTGCCTGTGCAAGATTGTAATCATTATTGTCGTGAAGAGCTCTACACATTATCGGCACTTCAGTGTATGAGTAATAATCGGAATCCTTTTGACAGATTCGGACTAATTTGGATATAAAGGGTCGCGACTGTTCCGCACTTTTCTTCTGAACAGTCAGGAAGTAAGAGAAACC
>JAQFZM010000877.1:0-23641 GCA_034695785.1 Galumna obvia | reverse complement strand
GAGAGAGAGAGAGAGAGAGAGAGAGAGATTTTATAAAAAGCTCAACAGTTGAAGTCTTTGCTCTGAAATTGTCGTGTTGTGTGCATAAGTCATACCCATATCCAAAAATAGTAACACTCCTTATGTACATCCCTCTAATAATCTACTCGTCCTCATCCCAACTGTGCTTTTTTGCTCCAAAGACTAACTTTTTTGTGATTTCTATTCAGAGCTGATGGATATACGCATGACATAAGTACTTCTTTTAGTGAATATTTTCTTCTAAATTTATAATGATTTTTAAAATTTAATTAAGTCATGAAATTTCTCTAGATAATTTTTTTGTTAGCTGTGATAACTTTCTAACCCTTAGTTAATGGATAATATTCTTTTAGTTATTCTTTTTTTGTGAAAAAGTCCAACCATTTGGTCAGTATTCCTATCCTTTGATTTTCTCATTGATTTGCAATTATTTCCCATTTTATGATTATTTTATTAAATGTTTTTATTTTTTTATTTTAAATTATTTTCTAAATATATTTTTAATTTGTAATGATTTTATGAGAAATTATATCAATTTGTAGTACTTATTATGATCAAGAACAATTAATATCTTTATTTTAAAGATTTGTTTTAAATATTTCTAAATCTAAAACTCAAAAATATTTTTATTAAACCCATCAGTAGATCAGAAAAAGTATAAATAAATTAAGACAAACTAATGCAAACTAATCTTACTCAATATGGATATTAGAAGTATATTATTGTTGAATTTAATCCATTTAATAAACTATATTTTATTATAAATAGAAAATTAACATAAAATTATTGATAATTTAACACTTTTTAGTCTAAAATAGAGAATTTACTCATAATTCAGGATTTTCTCCAAATAAATTGTTTTTATATAACAATTAATTTTATAATTTGTTTTAAAATAGTGGCATAAATTCATTTTTTAAAGTTTTAGTTTTGAATAAGAATTGTATTATAAGTTGATATTTAAAAGTAAAGTTATAACCGCCACAAACATTGACACAAATAAAGGATAAATATTCCTAATTTACAATTTTAATGTTTTCATATAATATTATTAATTAAGATTAAAGATTCATAACTTCTATAATTGAATAAAAACTTTGAAAAAGTTTTATTTTTAATAACTTAATAATTATTATTAAACTCTTAATTATTAAAACGTACTAATACAGTTAGGCCTCTATTTTGGCAAATTGACCGTGTCGGATGATTTGCTGACCAAAATAGAGTTTTGACTAAAATCGGGGTCATTTAACATTAGTATAGTCATACAGTCAATCCAAAGTCAATCTACCGTTGGTTATTCACACATAACTTTTTACTAGGTTGAGATATCTTGAAAATTTTTCAGATTAAAAACTAGGATAATTGACGCCCAATTCTATTAAAATGATTTTTTAACAACTATGGTGAATATTAATGAAATGAGCATGAAGAAAATTTTAGAGATATTGTGTAATCAATCAAAAACCCTTTTTAACCTTTATTCCTCATTCATGATTATTCACCAATAATGAGCTTAATAAATTTAATTTTCAATTATATTCATTTTCATCATGTTCAATCTCCAATTTCCAATTCATCTATTATATGTTTCATTTTTCTAACGAGAATTATTTAGGATTTTTCATTTTGATCAATATAAACTCTATGGAAAACTAAAAATATCTACCTCATTTTCATTCTATTAGCATGATGAAACAGTTTGAAACTTTTGAATTCTGTCCATTGAATTTTGTGCGTCAATTATCTTAGTTTTATATTCTGAAAAAATTTTCAATATATCTCAACCTAGTAAAATGTTATGTGTGAATAACCAACCGTAGATCGACTATGGATTGACTGTATATATAGGAGGTGTTCGTGTGGTCAAAAATACTGGACAGAATCGAGTTTTCAAAATCGAGGTGTCCAGAAGAGAGGCCAGACTGTATTAAAAAAATTTTGTGATATTTGAATAAAGATTTTACAATTTTACATAAAATTTTCAGTGTTTTAAAGCTTAAACTTTTGAGTTCATTGATTATAACTTTAATTTTGAAAATAACTTGTTCAAATATACTCTATATTATAGAGTTCATAACTAGAAATAAAAGTCTTCCCAAATTTAGTTAATTAGATAAAATTTTAGCACTTTTTGTTTTGGGATTTCTAATTTTTTTCAAATAATATCTATTAGTTATAATATCTAATAGTTATATTATTTTCTATATATAAATTATTGAAAATTGATTTTACAAAAATCTTTATTTTAGGCTAAATTTGTGAATTATATCGAGTGGTAATTTGTAAAATTTTATCAATTCTTAGAAATGAGTTTTAAAAAATGCTTCTATTAAACAAACAAATAATTGCTTTATACTACTATTCCTTAAGAATAATATTTGGAGGTAAAGGTTATAGATTTTGATTATTTGATTCAATTTAAATAAAGTATAGAAAATAATTCCCAAAATTATTAAATGAGTGATAAGAAAAAAAGTATTTTATTTAATCCCAATTCTAAAGCAAAAGATCATATTGGATCAAAAATCCTAAAATAACAACTTGGTCTTATCTATGCTCGTTATTACAGTATGAAGACAGTTTTGATAGAAGTGGTGATCTCTGGCATCAATACTATGGAGGGAATGAATATTATATTCTTGAAAACATGTCACTAACAGAAAGATATTTTAGTTTAGAAAAAATAAATAAAAAATGGTTTAAAAAGTGGGAAACAGTGAGAACAGTGAGAAGAGTGAGGATATGGTCTGTCACAATATTAATGGTTTTATTTATTCTTGGTAAAATCAAATCTATTATTTGTAAAACCTCTGAACTTAATAGAGAAGGGTTTATATAATAAGTCATTTATTTATTCAAAGCATTTTTTTAGTCGCTTTCAACTCAGACCACCGAAAGGCGTAACTCATGAGAAATAAAAAGATTAATAAATTTTTATTTGAAAGCAAACGACTAAATTGTGAATCGTTTTATTGCTGTCTTTTTAAATCTGTTTTCGCCTATTTTTTCACTAAATATTATATAATCCCAGAATATTAGACTTTTTTATTGTCAGAAAAATATTTTCAAACAAATTTTGGTTCTCTTCTTCTGATCATAATTTGACAAATTATTAGTCAAAAACATAGTGTCCTCCGAAGCGCTGCATTCGCTTTAAGCCATTGATTCCATATCTTGTTTGTCAGTGAGTCATTTGGTTAAAGAAATTCAGTGTTGGGTCTATTACTTAAATATATACTTAAATATCTACTTAAGATTTACTTTGATTTACTAGACTTGAATTGTTCAATTATATGTATTATTGCTTATATTTATATATTAGCAAGCTAATCATTTTTTTTATAACATATTACTCAGAAAAGTTTGAATAAGAATTAAAATTTGAGTATATTTTGATCGTAAATCTATTAAAATAATTTGTTTTGTGTATTTGAAAATATAAAATAAGTGTTGCGTGAATATCGCCACCTCTTTCCCTCTTTCCCTCTTTGACTCTTCTCTGATCTGGTGTTGACTTATTGTTAACTATAGATTGAAATATTTTTTTGGTCAAAATAGAAACGATTGCAATCAAAGAGAGCGCCAATCATTTGTTTGATTCTATTCTATAAAAAGTTAGTAAAAACTAAACAAAACATTTTTTTAGATGAATTTCGATTTATTTTTTCTTCATCTCATAGTTAGAGATGTTCTCACTTTTGCTACAATTATTCGTTTGACAAAACATCAAAATTTCTGAGTTTATGAAATAATAATATCTATAAAAGTGCTATAAATTGGCAAAACTTTTCCCTTTGAGTTGATTTTACTTTTTTTTGTTTTGGTTTCAGTTTCGTCAGCTATCGGTCGATGGAAAGCAATACTAATAATTGAAGGGATCGGCATTTTTAAAGATATTATAAATGTTGTGCTGATCACAACTAATGGTTGTGGTGACCACCGGTTCGACAAATAATTACCGTTCGTCGAACGTAACGACAATTGCATCACTTGCCCACAACACAGCACACTGGGACTGTATGCCCCTGGTATGTTTCAAAACTTTTAAATATAAAACTTATGTTTAAATTAAATTTTCGATTTAATAAGAAAGTAAGGCATAACTACCAAATGAAAACTCTATTTTTAAATCCCGGTTCAATTTAGTGATTGCGGGAAATTTGCCAGAAGTATCTCAAACACTATTCCTTTACATTTTCTTTTGAATTTGTCTATCGCTTTATCTTAATTTTTTAAAATATTTATTTTTAAGAATTAATACTCGAGTCTATGCTTTAGCTAATGTCTTATTTTATTATTTTGTGGTAACAAAATCTCAAAACAAAAATTACTTGAGTTAACATTTTTGTCGTTTAGTTTAACCGAGTTTTCAATTTTAATTTAAACCATTAAATCAATAAAATATAAATAATTTTTTGTTGATTTATATGTTCATTAAAACTCTTAATAAAAAAATGTTTATTTTCTCATATATTTCACTCTATATGTCTTATTGTGTCGGATAAAAGACCTTTGAATACAATTGACTTTATTTTTTAAACAATTTAACTATTATTTCAAATTTTAGAAGATTTTTATAAATATACTTTAGTATTGATGAGTTTAGTATAAGTAAAAAATAAATATAAAATATTTAATACTAATTAATACTAATTTAAATAATGAAAAGAAACGAAACAATTAATCAAACTTTTAATTTGATTGAAAAGTTTCAAAAACACTTGAAAATCATATCCTAGATAATAATAATGTGATTCATTGGATTCTAAATAAGTTTATGAATCATAAACTTACGAAACTTTCTTGTTTTCTTCTGTTATAATTTAAATGAATATACTAGTATATACTAGTACTTTTAAAGTAAGTTTAAACTTTGAAGCTATTTTAAGAAATATCATTGAAAAACGCAATGAATTTCTTTGTCAAAACTATTCTTATTTAAGTTTTAAAATTTAAAAATTTTATTGAATTTATTAATTTAGAGCTATAAATATAAGCAGTGCTTAACTTTTGTACTGATTTGTCAAAAAATTGAAAAATTCTAACGAGAATTCAATAAATAATAGAACGAGAATTTCAATACAATTAATATTATGTAATTTTATTGATATAATTGTCACGCATTTGAGTATAAATGTATTTCATTGAATAGACATTTATTAGATTATATCCTGGAAGTACTGAATTAATTCAGATGTTTAATAATTTATATTTTCTAAGCAGAGATGCGCACCATTTGGGAAAACCTAAATACAAAACGTGTAAATATTTCTGTAAATCAATAAGTTTCGAAACTGATTACAAATGACCTTGTTCACTTTTTGTCAATGTCAGTCACTTTAGTCACTATTCATTTATGTGTTTTTGATATTAATTGATATTTAATACTTGTTTTGGACTCAAATTAAAAATGGCGTCTAATATGACTTTGAATTAAAGATAGGGCTAAGCAAATGATTTTAAAAATCGTAACTAATATGAGTTTATATCTATTTTATTCGTTGACTATTAACTAGTTTATTTTCTGTTATTTCTCATTTTCATTATATTGATAAAGCCATTCAAATTAAATGCATATGACATCAATTATTAATTTATTATTAAGATGATCAAGCTTTTTAATCCAGGAAGTTTAAATATTTCAAAATAATAAAATTTGTAATTTAGAGAATTGATAATTTTTTTGATATTCGAAAACATGAAGCATACTTGCTCAAATAATAAAGTCTTATAGAAATTTTTAAGTCTTTAGTAATCATATCATTTATTTCATTGAATTTGTTTTTATTCTTATTCTTGAATGTTGTGAAAAAAATAAAGAACTTTATTGAATTTATTTATATTTATAATAAAATGGTGGGAAATAACTAGATCAAATAATTACAATGCAGTTCAAATAAATATTCTTTAGTA
This sequence comes from Galumna obvia, assembly GCA_034695785.1. Lineage (NCBI taxonomy): Eukaryota > Metazoa > Arthropoda > Arachnida > Sarcoptiformes > Galumnidae > Galumna > Galumna obvia. Next base: position 17,704 of record JAQFZM010000877.1, on the reverse strand, counting down.
CTTTAGAGTTAATTAATTAATATAAAATAATTATTTTTCTAAAAAAATATAAAGGATTGAAGTAAATAATTAATAATTTTATCAATTATATATAGCATGGTCATTTTAGGGTTATTTAATTTACTTGAGTTTTCTGAAAGATATTAAAAGAAGAGATATTTTAAAAAAGAATGAAATAATAATTATTGTAAAAATGATAATAATTATGGTTTCGTTAATTTGATTGTAAACTTGTTATGAGTAGAGTATAAGTAAATGTATTGAAATGAAGCCAATGTAATGCTTTGGCCTCAACTCAATGAAAGTTGTAATCAGACAACTGTTTCAAAGTCTAAAGTGTTTCCCAAAAGTAATTTCTAATCATATTTTTTTCACTCATATGTTTGTATTCTGGAGTTTGTTTAGGTTATCGCTGCCAATACCAAAGTGTACCCTCTCTTTAGAGGTTAAAGATTTTTCTAACAAACGAACGTTGCACTCATTCATCACAATTTCAATCAATTATTAAATATATGACAATTATTTCGATAATCAATTTTAACTAAAAAACTGTACAAGTTACTTTCATTAATTTACTTATTCCTAAGATTAAAAGTTGGAATGATTTTATTTTGAACAGGATGAATTTCATCCATTTATTGAGGCACTATTGCCTCATGTCAAGTCATTTTCATATACCTGGTTCAATTTACAAGCGGCTAAACGCAAATATTTCAAAAAACACGAAAAAAGAATGACTTTAGAAGAGGAGCGTCGCTGTAAAGAAGAATTACAGGTAATTCATATATAGTTCACATATAATTCACATATAATTCATATATAATTCATATTTAATATATTTTTCTTATAAAATTCTATAATTATTTAAGCGTTTATTAATGAAATTCTTTCTATTCTTTTAATAATATATTGCATTAACTAATAATTTAATCCTAAGATTATTTGCAAGATATTAATGGTCATAATAATATCTAAATTAATTGTTTGAATTAAATTACATTATTGTTAAAAATACAAATTATTTTTAATATTCAATTGTATTCTTTTAACTATTATTAAATTTCTGTGTTATTATTATTATTACTACTTTTGTAAAACTATTAATAAATGTTTAGAATATTACGATTATTATCAGAAAATATGATAAAATTTAAGTTTAGTTATAAATACAATTTAATTAAAATCTCGATATCAGAACGAAAGACTGGAAGTGAAGCAGAAATGGGCGTCTCGTTTGTTGGGCAAATTGAGAAAAGATATCACTCAGGAGTGCAGAGAAGATTTCGTTTTAGGCATTACCGGCAAAAAACGTGTCAATTGTGTGCTCAGTAATCCCGACCAAAAAGGCAAAATGAGGAGGATAGATTGCTTGAGACAGGCAGATAAGGTATGTTATCCTATCAATATGTGAATTATAGAAAATGCATTTCCGGAAAACATTTTGCATTCAATAAAAATTTATGTTTAAATAACAAATACTTTAGTTTTACTATAAATAAGTATTTTATAAAGATAATTCAGTCTTAAATTAACTGAATTTATGTGAAAAATATCTCCAGGACAAATGAAATTTCATAGATTAAATATTAAGAATTTTTGTTTAATCTAATACAGAATGATTACAGAAATATTAATTTCATTTTTAATAATTAATTTATAATTTTTATTGAATGCAAACAAATATTAATTATGAATTAAAATAATCAGAGACATAGTAAAAATGTCAAAGATTAGGACGTTATAAACTTTTTAAATAATCATTGAATAAATGTCTTAAAACATAGCACTGGATAGTACTAAACGGCACCCAAAAGTCATTTTCAGTTTTCGGTTTGATTTATGCAAAACTGAAAACATTTAAAGAAAGAGTAGTTAATAAATACGACATTTAAAACTCTTTCAATATCTTAATTATAAATTAATTATAAAACATTCGAATTTAATATCACTTAATAATAATATTTATTATTTTATTTAATATTTGAATCTATTAAAAAGTTGACCAAGCTAATTATAAATATAATAAGAATAATAGAATATATCAGATAATCAATTGTAATACTCATATGACTACTCGTCTCTCCCACTCTCCTATCTCTCCCTCTTTTCTATTTGTGAAGAGTTTTGAAAAAAGTTTGAAAATCTATTTCAGTCATATTTACTCAGAAATGACATTTGAAAGAGTCGTTAAAACCAGTGACGGGTTATTTAAAGAAGAGTTATCTTAAGCTCTAATTTTGTTTCATTTTTTGAAAAATACATTTTTCTGTTTAGAATTACATTTAATTATTTATAGAAAATTTTGTCTTACATTTAATGTTTTTGAATACTTCGTTAATTTGTGTCCCAAATGAATGTCCCCTTAAAAGGTATGGCGTCTCGATTTAGTTATGGTTATACTCTTCAAAGCAATACCTTTGGAATCAACTGATGGCGAAAGATTGGAAAAATCGATAGACTGTCTTCACCCGAATTTATGCGTTAATCCCTATCATATAAATGTATCGGTCAGAGAACTGGATTTATATCTGGCAAATTTCATTTTCAGTCATGGTACGTTTACTCTAAATCATATTAAATAGAGAAATGCTTAGCGCACCTTTGCTTTATATTAAGATAAAAGTGAAAAACATAATCAGATAATAATTGAATTCAAATGAAAGAGACATAAAATTTAACAATTTTTTCATTTATCGGTAAATCCAATGTTTAGAACATTTGCGAGGGATTCACGACTCTTGTGATAATGAGAGTGAGGATGATATCAATGTTAATATATCGAGACATCGGGAAACCAATACTAATACACTGTTGGCCTCTGGGGTTTTCACTTCTGCAGAGCTTTTCAGACTCTCTAAAGGTATGGCCAATCAGTAAAGATATTTACTTTGAATTCAAATTAGTTCTCAAAATTGTGGGCCTTTTCTTTCCAATTGAATCGCATATAATATTTATATAAGAATGTAAAATGTTCTAGTTAATATCAATGTTAATTTTATGATTATGCTTATACACCCTAGCATCTATAATTCAACCGCAATCATCAGGACTTCCAAATGTGATAAAATTGGAGCCAAACAGCGGTTCATATTATTGCAATACTTATTCACCAACTGATGATCCAAATGGACCCTCATTAGCCTTAAGCATCCCGGTTTCTAATCTGTCATCGAGCACAGGCACATCAATCATGACAAGCACTGGACATAACACACATCAAACTATAAGTCATACTGTGTCCAACTCTAGTCCAGGAAGTAATGGACAGCACAGCAATAATAAAAGGCAGCGCCGACTGACAACTGTAGACGAATCCGATAAGAATTCAAATGATTTACAATATTATACCCATTCGTGGTCGGGTCAAGACCTAGATCAATTATCGCCTCACATGCATTTGTCATCACAGATCAAAGTTAAACAAGAAGTGCTTAATGTCGGACATTACCACTGCTCACAACAATCCCCTAAACAACTTACGTCTAAATCTTTGTCTGAGTCACAAAACAGAGGAGAGGGTAAGTCTTACCGCACTATTTGTCTAACTATTTGTGGATATAGTGTTGTTTTCCTGTAAAAGATGAGGCACTCGTCTGACTCGAGCAGACAATTATAGTGTCAACAAAAAAAAGAAAAAACTGAAAATCTGTGAAATTTGTTGTCCAATAGTGCACATCGAGTACTACCCTTTTTGATAGAACTTGACATTCAATACAACCAATAGTTTCCATTTTTTTCAATTTCACACAAATGTGATGAGAGTGAGAGCTCAGGAACATAAGGTTGGATGACTTTAGTCCTTAGTTTCATTTTAAATCTTAACAACTTTTTGTAATTGTTGTTCGACATAAGACATTCACAATAAGAGACCATAAAATTTCCCTGAAAATTGTTGCCAAGTTTTTTTTAAAAAGAACATTTTACATGACATAGATAAGTTTGATAAGTTTGATTGCATCGATTAATTGATTTTTTATATAAATTGGCATAAAATTAGTCGATTAAGTGAAGCAAATCAAACACTTGAGTGATGATCAATTAATTAATTGATTCAATCATTTGAAGAATTCTATTAATTCTAATTTGATTAACACTTAATTAATTGATTTCAGTTTAACTAAACATTAATTCCTTTACATAAGAAAACTAAAATTTAAAAAAAAACTCTGAGATTAAATACAATTTATAATAATAATACAAACTTTGTTACATTTGTTGTATTATTTAAATATTGTTTCAATAGTTTAAACATTTAAACTATTTACTTATTTATAGATGACTGTACTTGTTAAAAATGAACTCATATGTTCTATGAAAGAACACCAATGCCTAGAAATTATAATGAATAATTTTATAATTATTTTATTTATAAATAAATTGTATTTTATAATTACAATTTATTTAATGAGAGAATACATCAAAAATAGAAGAAATAAATTCAAACAAAACTTATAACCATTTAATGTCAGAAATAGTATTAGATTTTCATCAAAAACTAAGATTTAAATTCTAAAAACTTTTGACATTAACTTATTGTATAAAATCGAGTGAATATTAACATTAAAATGAATTATTTTCTTAATTTTAGGTCAAATAAAAGAGCCATATCTATCTCACACTCATTCAAATTCACCAGTGTTGAATGTTTCTAGTTCATCTTCTGGTATAACAATTGGTCAATTATCATCAAATGCACCTTATTATTCAATTCCCCCTGGTAAATATCAAGAAAATGGAGACACACTTTCAGACTTTGTAAATCTTGTGTGTCAGGAGGCACAGAATAATGGAAACGGACAACAGGTTTATATATACTATTATTTTATTTTAAAAAAATGATAACTGATATCATTGTCTTAAAATAGGACTCGAATAGTGATGTGGAGGGAAATCGTAGTCCAAAATCAGGACAAATATCTCATACAACACATCCAACACATCATTATTATAATACATCGATTTCAATGTTACCGCCACCGCCTCCCGCACCTATGGCAAGACCTGTGCCTATAATAAGGTCGTCATTAGATTCATGTTCACCAGAATTAGGTGTAAATTCTTCTCCGAGCCCTCCAACAGGACGTACTCTCCATAATGGAGGACATGATAATAGTTCTGTTGCCAGTGTTGTTGTGCAACACGTGAGGGATGATATCGTAGATGTAAGGGTATCTTCACCTCAGACTACTGTTTCTATGAGTGTAAACTTAGCTGACACAATGGGAGCACCGGTCAATAGATCTGTAATGAACAGTCCATTCACAGCATTGAATCGACATGACTTCGCTCACGTCTCACATCATTCTGTCTCACAGGTAGTTCTCTAACCTTTTATAAGATTTAGAACTCCTTTTGGTTTAATTACCGTTTCGTGTATTTTAGTTGAGAATACATTTTGAAACTAATTTGAACCCAATTTTAATAGAATTTGAGCTCAAATTATAAAATAATTTGTTTTATTAAATAAATAATTAATTAAATGATTTTTTTTGTTTTCTTTAGTTATTTACTTACCCTTCCATGAGTCAGGTCAGTGCTATGTCTGGAGTGATTAGTCCTACGAATCTTCCCCTCACATTTACATCTCCTGTGACGACACCGCGCACTACTCCACGCACTACACCAATTCCTCGATGGAATACATCAGCAACTTTTATACCACTCGATGAGAATCTTGACTACGGAATGATGGCCGGACTCCTGCCTTCTAACAGTTCTGATGTGGATTCCCCTCATTTAATCGGAGCAGAAGGTATTTGTACGAATGGTTTTAGCCACAGATAACTACTTATGAAAAGTGATTGTAGTTATAATAATTGTTGGACTTCTTGTATTAATGCCTTTGTTGGACTTATCTAGCAATAATCTAGCAATAATTATAATAATTGTTTAGACAATTAGGAAATGGCATGACTTTATTCACTGTTTATTTGTTCGACAAATAATTTCTTTTTAATTATTTTATGGGAATCGAAGACCGATTCTTTTCGGTGGTTCAGAGTCCCGAAGACGGGACCAGGAATTTATCGCATGCAAACTCTGGTTCTAATTCTGGTGGCGGTCCTCCAAGTAATGGTTCCGGTTCGACACCACCCACTCCTACTAAATCTCAGCCGAATTGAACACAATTGTGTTAATCAATTAAAAGCAATATTTTGGACTTCAGAGTAAATCTAAACTAAAGACAACTTTTGCTCAAATTTGAGAGATTTCTTAAGCGAACGATAAAATGATGAAAATGAGAGCATCTAATCTTAATTCACTTAATTTGTTGACAATTTTCTATAAATTCATATTTCATTAATTTGTTTGTTTGTCGTCATATTATTTGAATCGATAGCAATGTTTTATAGAAAAGCATTTAATCAAAATCGTCACTACTTTTATCTCTAAACTATTCTCAAACTATTTTATTGTTTTCAATAACTTTTTCATCGAAAGTTCAAATGTTTTTAAACTCTAACCATATCTTTGTATAACAGAATAGAAAAATTGTTTTTTTTGTCAAAGTTTTTCTTAAACATTTAGATAAAAGTATTTCAACTCAAGATCTAAGAGTAGCAAGTTTATATAGAAATTCTTTTTTTTCATATTTTCATATTTGAAATGAATACAACTTTAGAGACAAAAGGCCTCAAATTTGAAAAATACTAAATATTTGAAATATTTGAAAGACTAAACCTTTAGAATATCTACTGATTAATTAGTTTTTATAATTATAATAATTATATTCCATTCCTAAACATTTTTTTAGTTATTTCACAAAATTAGTCTAATTATTCTTAAAATGTAATGGAAATAGTTTTGTTTATAACTTATACTTTAATAATAGATTCACTTTTCCTATTGACTCTATAATATAGACTAATAAATTGAGATATTGTTTCATATTTTAGATATGATTTTAGAAAATTTCCGTTAATTAGTTTATAAAACTTTGTTTTGATTAGAAGCGTATGAAAAAAGTTTTAAACTCTAAAAGTTAACCCTGGCAATAATAATCTTTTGAAAGTAGTGTTACATTAGTGTCACATTCCGTCAGACAAATATGTTGTTATGCAGTGTTTCACTATTTTTTTCCAAAAAAACTAATTTAAGAATAAATAAAAGCCATTAAATATTAAGTAATATAAAGTATTTATAAATTTAAATCGAGTGAAGAGATTTTGTCCGAAGTAGTAGTAAATTATAAATTGCTTCAAATAATTTGAGCAATGAGATTTTTTATTATGAAATTAGTTGTTATTTGAAAAGAATGGTGATATACTTTGTTATAACTGTATTTTGATAACCGAATGTGAGCTAATATTATACATAAGGCTATTCATAAGAAAAACGATTTATTTGGTCACTCTTTGTTTAGTCATTAATGCCTTAATTTTGAATTTGTCTTTAATTTATTGTTTTTGACTTCAATTTTAGTTTGAAAATAATAATTGAGTTCTAAGTCCTAAAATTATATTTGATTTTTAGAATAAATGTATTTTAAGCCCTTTCACTGCCTTTTGTTAATCAATTATTTGTTTCTAATCTATATTTCTTTTGTCATTAATTTGTTTAATTTTTAAATAACAATTAATTGATAAACAAAGAGTACAATCATAGCATTGACTGTAAATATCATTTATTGTTTCAATATTTTCAATATATTCATATATTGTTCAAATTATTGACATTTTCTGAGTTAAAATAGTTTGTCAGTTGATTTTCAAAATTAATTACTTAAATTTTGCTTCATTTGACTCAATAAATTATTCAAGAAATTTATGTGATTCATATAAATACTTTGTATAAATAATTTAAATTTTGTTAATTTTTGAAACATTAGTAAAATATTAATTTTAATAATATATAGGGATTCAAATACACCTTTTTCTTATTATAACTTATCACTCAGTCATAACCTATGACTTTCTTTAGAAGAGATTTGGGTTTCTTTAACTTATTATAACCATGATACAATAAAAATACAATAAGGATACTCTTTATTTTTCAAATAAACTAATTTATGATTAAAATTTGTTCAAAATTAAAATATCTATAAATGATTTATGATTTTTGTTATTAATTTTATCCGAATATTTATTAATTTCTAAATAATATATTAAACAAATGAAAAGAAATTGGATTTAAATATACATTCATTTATTTAAAAGATGACTTAAATTACATATATTTGAAAACTAGTCTAATATTTAAGAAATATTGATCTTTAAAAGTGGTATAAAAGTGGTATAAAAAAGTGGTTAGGATTCTAATGTTGAAAAACTCATTTTTTATATTATGTAAAAAACATTTATTATGGATTTCGGTTTCTTCGGTTGTTTATGGATTTGTTTACTTATATTCGGTTCAATCATTTATATGAAAATATTGATATATTTATCACAAGTATATAAATCTTAGTTGAATTAAAATATGGTATTTATATATAGTAGCCATAGAAGAAGATGCAATATACTTTTAAATGACTAATTAAAACTGTAAAAATGTACAAGTACAAGTAATAATAATTTATTACTAATAATCTGTAAATTTCTTAATCGATATAAATAAAACATTAAAAATATAACCGAAGAAAATTGAAAATTGTCTTTCATTGTATCGTTTGTTAATAATAGTCAAGTTCATTTGTAGACATAATTCCCAAAAATATACAAAACATTTTAAATAGAATTGTTTTCAAGTTAAATTATATAAAATAGATTATTAATAATGTATGTGTAGCAAGGATATTTTTATTTAAGTTTACTATGCTTAACTATGAAGTTTTTGAAATAATTAAATGTTATTAACAAAATAAAAACAAAAAAATATTTAAATTAAAATTAATAATTATTTGACATAAAGTTTAGAGTTCTTACGTGTAATTAAGAGCTGTCCTTTAATATAACAAATTAAAAATCATGTTAGTGGTAAATAAATCAAATTAACTCGGTTAATTAGTGTTTTTTGCTTATATTATTCAATATTTGATCATAAAAAGCTATAAATTATTATTATTATTATTACTTAAATTTTTAAGTTTCATTGAATTTTGAGATTCAACTGAATTATAGTTTTCTTCAATGTTTTCATTGTTTTGATTTCGTTTATTATTCGATAATAGAAATTCTTTAATTAAATTAACAAAAGGGGCCTCAAAAGTCAAATAAAGAAAAAGTGCCATGATGAATGTTTCCACCAAAACTGTGCAAAAACTTTGTGCCTTAAAAAAACTAAATTAGAAAAATAGGTTTTAAAAATAATCTTACAATTGTTATAACATTGATTTGAATGGGATGTCGTATTTGTTGAACATTAAACCAAATTATCATTAAATGAGTCAAATAAGCACAGAATGAAAGACGACTTAAAGGATGCAAAAAGTTTGCCGAAAGAATTTTAGATAAAATAAGTGCTCTATTAATGGCACAGTTGTATATTATCCAAACCATACACAACGACCAAACAATAATCATTGAACTAAACAATATTGCATTGCTAACATCAAAATTGACTGGATGCAAGTCTTGCTGAAGAATTGGATAAGTTAATACTGGGGTTATTATAGAAACTCCAATAACCAAACACCAAATTAATCGGTTGTAGACCTTTAGTTAAAATTGATTTAATAATTATATCAATAAAATTCTCTTAATTTAACAAAATATCTCTTAAGAATATAAAATATTTCAACCATCTAGCTAAATGTTAAATAAATTAAAGAGAAATTAAATATAACCTTGCTAATTGATATGAATTTTCGGTTGAGAAGTGCGAATCCGAGAATTGAACCAAAAAAATATGCGATTAAATGAATATGAGTTCCAAAGAAAAATAAAGTCGTTTCCTTTCCGGGAATACTATAAAAATATATTTAATTTATAAACATTTAATTTATTCAAAAAAATTACTCGTATTTGGGTTTAAAAATGACGTCAACTCGTGGTATACCAGCGATTCCCAAACCAACGATTAGAACCGGTATAATAGCCCCTAATATTACCATTAAATAAGCGAAATAGTAACTAATATTTTGGTTTTTGTAGAAGAAAAATATGACAATAAAAGAGATTATATGCATCTGAAAGTCAGCTCCCAAATACCAGGTTTGTATTCCACACTATTTCCAAATAATTCATATTAAAAAGTAAATGTTTTATAAATAAATTGTATATAAAAATAAGATCAATAGGATTACCATTTCTCTCAAATCAAACCAATTAATAAAATAGAAAAGATGTGCCCACCATTTCTCATAACATGGTCTTATGTATGGCTTTAATAAGTCGGGATGAAAAAGAGGACCCGAACCAAATTTTTGCAAACTTATGGTTAAACACATCATTCCTATTAAAGGTGGGCTGAATCTAAAGATTTCAATTCAGTATTCATAAAATTGAAAAATAGTTTTAAAATGTGACTAGTTCAATTTGTTTTTAAGCATTTCAAATACTATTATATAATATATTTTAAAAAATAAGTTAAACCAAAATATAATAAACAGAGAATCTCCATTTTTGTGGAAAATTAAGCCCTGATAATATACCTGAGCCATCGAAGTATAACAAATTGAAAAAAAGATACTTCCAACTTTTTCTTTGAAAGAGTTGAATAAACGGTAAGAAATCCACTGAAGAGAATTGAATGATAAAGTTTTAATTAATGATTGAAGAGTAGGAACAATACCTCATTATAAAGAAAATCTGAACCGCCAGCGATGCGTTCATAATATATTGAGATAATATACTTTTACTGCTCTCAATAGCGTCGTCCGGATATCTGGCAAATGGAGAAACTTTAACGAGGAATGTGACCAAAATAAAAGCACTCGAATGGGCTAATATCACCCAAACAGTTCCAAATACTCTTAAGCCATGTATAAATTGAAGCTTATATTCTGTCTTTGATTTTTCTGCTGATATTTTAAATAATATTTTTATGTTTTTTGGTATTGAAAAGCATTTGAGAGCATTCACTCCAAAAGAATCAAAAGTTAAAAATATATCCGCAAACGTTCCTATAATTACCAAAACTAAACAAACCACGATAATTGACCTTCAACAAATTTTAATAATTAATACTAATAGTATTACTATGACATACATCGCTACTAATAGATCAGATCCATAATTTGGTTCTTCACTTGTTTGGCAGAAATCAATTTCAAACACAAAATGTTTTAAAAATGGAAAAACTGGAAAATCAATGAAAAAAAGCTAAACAAAATCGAATCAATAGTAGAGAGAACTCGAAGAGACTTACATTTATTTAAAACACTTTTGATTTCTTTTTGATTACAATTGGATGGAAAACAAATTCCATTTGAAAACAAGAAATGTTTATCGAATTGAAGCCAATCGTTATATTCTTGAATTAACCACTTCATCTCTATCTCTTTATTTTTATTAAGTTCACTTATATTGAATCCATTTCTTAATGGACTTATTGTTAATAAACAATATTTGCCTTCAATTATGTTATTATTGTCAAAAGTTTCTTTTATTCTAATACATTGATCGAAGTCACCAAGATCAGTCATAGTTCCACTGGTGATACCAGAGGGCAAATGCCCGTTTGAATCCATCACTAAAAGTATAGAAAACTTTTGTTTCAAAACATAACCTTTTGTTTGTTTATTATAGTAATATATAGAAGGGGTGATATACAAGTGATGTATATCATACAGGTGATGTATATGCCAAAAGAGGTTTTTCCGAAATACCCCTTCTAGAAAAATATCCTTTCCTAGACTTTAGAAAACTTTAGCATTAAGTCTTTCCAGCCAAACTGAGTAAGTACTAGGCCTTAAAGTCCTAGGAGCTATTTGATCAAAAAGACTTTTGGATCAGCCCTTTAGTTATCCCTGAAATATAGATTTTAATAGTTATTCAGAATAACTTATTCTCAAATAATAAATTCAATTCTATACTATTATTTTGTCCAAAATACAAGTTCAAAGTTTATCGAAATACCTTTTTTAACCCTCGAAAACAAATGCTCTTATTTTAGATTTTTATTAATATCTTAATATAGAAGATTGTAAACTATTTACAATTATATTTTGTTAAATTCTAAAGGAACTAGTTTTTCCTTAAAAATGATTGATCACTTATTTATTTGGTGTTTTCATTTAAAACCGAAGCACTTAAGCGAAAACTTTTAACTCGTAAAATATACAGATTTTTGACCTTCAAATTCATAAACTGAATGTTATATATTAGAAAATAATTCATTTTCAGTCTAATTATTATTAATAATAGAAAATTGTTATTTTAATTCATATGTTTTAAATCTGGAAGTTCTATACTCGAGCTCAGGAATCACTCTAGAAAAGCGATTCACTTTTATTGGACTTTTTTATTGCATTTAGTGCGTAATCTATATGAACACTATGAACTATAAGTTTGTTTAACGAATGAACATGGTCGGTCCATACAGTAAGTACAGTGTTTTTCAACTTTTCCGGTTGTTCCGGTTCTTTACGCTTATTTCAATTGTCTTTCCTAACGCCCTAATGTTTTTCCGGTTATTGCAATTGATTTTATTATGTATTAAATATAATGTATACAACTTTGAACGGCAGCTTTAAACACCCGAAACTACCCGAAAAGGTGGCCGGACATGAAAGTGTCCAATGAATTATAAGTTTATCTTGATAAGAAGAACATTTTATAAGCAGTATATGCAGTGTTTTTCACCTCGTTTTCCGGTTGTTGCAATTGTCTTTACGCTTATTTCAATTGTCTTTCCTAACGTACAAATGTCTTTCCGGTTATTTCAATTGATTTTAATATTTTGACTTTTGGTACCCATTTAAAACGATAGCCACCAAACGATAAATAGTTAATGCTTATATACTTATACAGCTTATAAAATATTCTTCTCATCAAGATAAACTAATAATTCATTGGACAATTTTATGTCAGATCACTTTTTCGGGTAGTTTCGGGTGTTTAAAGCTGCCAGTCAAAGTTGTATACATTATATTTAATACATAGTAAAATCAACTTAAACAAACGGAAAGACATTTGTGCGTTAGGAAAGGCAATTGAAATAAACTGAAAAGGAGGTGAGAAACACTGTAATAAAGTTAATTTCAATCTTATATAAACATAGTATTACTTAAATCATAAAATATTTTACTTTATTATTTCTAAATGTTTTGAACAAAAGTAAAACCCTTAAACAATAACTCAAATAACTATAGATTTTATTATAAAACTTATTTTATTTAAAAATATAAATTATTGATTTAACTGAAATTTTATGAAAGTATTAGAAAATTAGTGTTAGAAAATTGAGTGTTAGTAAAGTATAAAAAATACAAAACATTAAATTCTTACAATTATCTTGTTAGAAGAATTAATTATAAATATTAAATGATTTATCATTGGTGACCAAGTTAATATTAGCAGTATAAATGTTCGACCAAGATATTGGCAAATATTTTTTACATGTTCACCAATATTATTGTAAATATTAAGTCCTTGAAGATCAAACAAGATCTTTTTGTTTTCTGAAAAAGGACCTTGTTAATTTTTATAAATATTTTGTTATTAGATAGGCCAATAAAAATGCTAATATATATTCTATGAGCTATCAAGATAAGACTCAGAATCCCATCAAATGTTATATAGAAGAATGTGAATGTATAAAGATATACCAAGTACAGATCATATCGCATAATAATCACTACAAAAAAATACACTAATAAAACAAGTGCAACATTTTTTAAATAATCCATAAAATTTTGCTAGTTTATTCTTAATTTCATCAACAATATGAGTTATTCCTTCATTTTTTATATCTTGATAAATTTGTTTGATGATTCTTAGCCATAAGTATTTTTTTGGTAAAAAATGATCTTGCTAAATATTGTATAATAATTTATTACAATATGAATAATATTGCCATAAAACCAAATGTTTTCAAATATTAGATACCCTCTCATATATTATAGCATATATTTTAACAAGGTTAAAAACACAACGACCAAGATCTTTTTAATTATAGTTAGTTTAAATTTGATATTAAAGCTTTAAAAATTGAAAGATTAAAGATTCCATTATGAACTAAGATATGAAAAAATGACATTTACTATTGTATTAAATATAAATGTGTTTCAAAACTGATATTTATATTGCATGTTTGAGTAAATGTCATTTTTTCATATCATAGTTCATGAATGGAATCTTTAATCTTTCAATTTTAAGAGCTTTAATATCAAATTTAAATTAACTATAATTAAAAAGATCTTGGTCGTTGGCAGCTGATATTTCAGATATAAAATCAACTAGATATAAGCTTTAAAATGATACCAAACTTAACTTGATTTGAATTTTCCCATATCCAGACCGTACTACTTAGATTTGATCACGACTGTATATTCCAGGTAAAGCTATTGAGTAATGATTTTATCAAATATAATTTTTTATGTTAATTATAATTAAATAATTTTAATTTAGAGGAATATTATGTTATTTAAAAAAAGCCTTATAATATTATATTATGTTATATAAATGTTCATAATATTTTTGTGGATATAAATTATTGCCATATCGTGAGTGCCATATGGTTTACAATTTTAATCATTTTGAGGCATTGCTCTGATAGGCTTTACAAACGAAACTAATCCATTTATATTCACCTAAATTGGATCATAATCATTTTCAAAATACTTGAATATTTAAGAGAGAGATATTTCTGGTGAAATACCGTTATCTAAATAACCTACAAATTCATCTCTAATACTACTTTTGCCAACTTTTTTTTCCATACGGATAGAAGTCTTCCAATTGAATATTACAATATATACTTGTTAATATATTTAACAATAAGAGTAATAATATAATACAAATTATATTTCTTACAGTAATTCAATAAAAGTCACTGATATTCTTGTTTACAAAAATTATTTTTAAACTTTAATTAGTTTAATAAAAATCAAAAATTTGCCAAATATTCTATCTTTAAAAATAAATTTATTTTTTATTATTAAAAAGAATTTTCTATTATATATTATTTATTTAAGATTCTCAAGATAAAAAACTTTAATTCCATCAAGTAGATTTGACATTAAAAATCGATAAAATTTACTAAATAAAAAGTACTTGAAAAAGTTGGTAAGATTATGATATGAAAGAAATAAGTTTTAGAAAAATGTTTAAAGAAATTTAATACAGATAAAAAAAGTTAAACCTTTTATCATAGATGGCTAAAGGAGCCGACCTCAGGGGGTATCAGAGATGGTATTATTTTAGGGACCCAAAATTGCCTAAAAACAAATAAAACGTCAATTTTTAGCCTTTTTCTATAGTATATGACTATTTTTAGTCTTATTTTAACGTATTTTATCAAAATTAGTGCTAAAAACTAAGAATTCTCGACAAAAAAGGCAATTTTGTAAAATTTCAAAAAATTTAGAACACGAAAATTTCGCTTAAAACCTCGATTATTTACGTTTTTATGCAATTTTACTAAGTTATAGGTTATTTTTCTTAAAAATTACAGTATTTTACTAAATTTTTTCAAATGTTTTCCAATTTTTCCGAAATTTTTGTCTTTTTCATAAATTTATTTTATCATAACAAATTTTTTATAGCTGTTTTTCAATTTCTTCTACAGATTTTAATAGTTTCTTATAAACCTGGTCAAATACTTCTAAATCCTTCATATTTTCAGAAGCCTTCAATTCAAGTGATATAATATCGAGTATTTCCACTTCATTTAAAATTGTTTTAGAAGTAAAGGTTTTTCAATTATTTTATCGCAATCTGTCATAAGTCTGATTTTGAGTTCTGTTAAGTTTTCTTTCAGTTTATTCTTTAAATGTTAAAAATCCTCTGAAATTGTTGTGGGTGAGATATTAGGTATATTTTTGGTTGTTTTTGGAAAATTGTTGTAGTGAAAATTTTGAAGGGGTGGTTTTCCTTGGCATATTAGTTGTTGATGGTAATTTAGTAGTTTTATTAGATGCCTTTTGTGTTGATGTTGTCTCTAAGGTCTATCCACTTATATGAAATAAAAACTTTCCATGTATACCTGTGTTACTTTCATCGGTGACTTTTAAAACATTTTGGAGACAAGAATTGGGAATAGAATAATAGTTACCGTAACCATCTTCATATCCTACTCTGGCAGGAAAATCATAAATCCCCGGAGAATTTTTATGAATACCAGTATTATTATTAATCCATTCAATTTTATCAAAATTAAATACAGGAAAAGACCTTGTCCCATCTGTAACCAATGGCAACTGATATGTGTTTCTTGTGGTGCAATTGGGGTACAATCCCTATAAAAACCCATATTATACCAAGTTGATATAAAAGCCCATTTCAATTGTTGCACAAAATGTGGATAAAAAGTGTAAATGTCTTTAAATATTGTATTTAAGAACGAAGAGATATTTGTTTGCCTGTAATATATTTCACATCGGTCATTAAATATTTCAACATCAGACCAAAACGGAGATATCATTGCCATGTCATGAGAGAGAGTTTTACAATAATAACCTTGATTATAGCTTTGGGGGTCATAAGGTATATGTTTACAAATGACACTACTCCATTAATATTGACAAAAATCGAATTTTAAATTTTCCCAAAATAGTTGAAAGCTTGTGAGAAAGATATTTTTGGTGAACTGCCGTCATAAAAATCACCGCCACTTACTTCTTCTCTTATACTACGGTCGCCAACATTTCTTCCGAATGAGTAGAAGTGTTCCAGTTTAATATTACAAAATGTGCTTGATAATGCATTTAACAATAAAATAATTATTTTAAAACAAAACATTTTTAAAAATAAATTTATGAAATCTTATTGAATATTGTATAAACATTAGACAAACTAAAATTTGTTGTATTTTTTTAAAAGGTTTGATTTTTAATACTTTTAATATAAAAATAATCTTATCTTAACATCGATAGTAGTTTATCTATTTAAACTTAAGTTAAAAATCTTGAAATTTAGGATCTAATAAAAGAATGAACAAGTATTTTAATTAAAACATTTTTCCTTCAGATTTTTAATTTTTTAATTAAAATTATTGATTAAATATATAAAAAATCATTTTTGCATTTAAGTAAATCCCATTAGTTAAACCCATTATCATTGAATTATTTTAAAACATTAAATTATATTAATTTACAATTTGCCTTAAATTATTTTTTTTAAATAGAATTATATACAAAAGCTATAATTCTTTTTAATTTAATATTTAACTATTCATATTCTTACTTAAATTTTTTAAATTTCTTTATAAAGATTTATGTAATTTTTCACATTTTTAAAAAATAATTAATTTTGAAATCAAAATGTTTACATATAATAAGGCATGATAAAAATTTAAATAGATTATGATTAATTGAATAACCTTTAATTTCTAAAGCAAACTTTAAACTAATTAATAATTTATTATATTATAAACTGTAAAATCATAATAAGAATTATTGTAATTTATGATTTAAAATTTTGCTGATTTTTATCATTAGAAATTTTTGATTTAATAAACTTTAATACGTCCTTAATTTAAATAAATATATTTAATTTTATATAACTTTTTTATATTAATTAATAAGAAGCGGCATTATTGAAAGTCATAAGGTATATGCTTTACAAATGACACTATTCCATTTATATTGACAAAAATAGAATTATAAGTTTTTCCAAAATAGTTGAAAGATTGTGAGAAAGGTATTTTGGTGAACTACCGTCAT
>JAQFZM010000876.1:0-23642 GCA_034695785.1 Galumna obvia | reverse complement strand
AATGAATTAATCAACAAATTAGAGAATGAAATCTACAAAAAAAGGTCATCTGTTTTAAAACAGTCAAAAATTACCGACTATTTGAGTCAACAATAAATTATATACTTTTTTATCTGAATAAACCTTTTTTAATTGAGATTGTAATTAATTAATTTTTACCCGGGTTTAACGAAAACCCGGATATAAAGGCAAAGGTTTGATTGCACCAAGAATTTCTTTATCTGCGGGATGGATTGTATATTAGTCTCAACTAAACATTTATTACTCACTTCTTATTATAATATAATAAAAGGATTTTTCAACCAAAAGAGCGCAGAATAACTTTTCATCCCATCACTAGTTTTTGGGAGAGTAGGAGTCATCCCAACAGTCAATTAACTATTAAGGGTTTGGGTCTCAGTTGGCAACACTACTCGTCGCACAAATTGCTGGTTAATCTAAAATTCAGTCTTCAAATGAAGGGCCGGTTATTGGTTCGCATAATAAAACAGTTTATTATTACATTTCATTTACCAAAAACGTTATGAAAACTAAAAAACTTGACTAAAACTAAACCTTTCCCTAAAAAATTAAAATTCAAGACTTCATATAAATTAATTATTTTTCTATTGATTTCAATATATTTATAACTTTGATATATGTTTTGACAGATCTTTTGATTTTATTTTCTCTTATTTTACACAAATATTGAAAGCTTGAAAAAACTAAAAAGGATAACAACTATGAGCATAGTCATTTTAATGATTTATCATTGATAAGTTATCATATATTATATTTATGACAAAGAAATTTATATAGAAATTAAAATTTGTAAGAAATAAAAATCAATATTATCAATATGATCAAGGAGAATATTGTCAAAATTAATTAAAAATGTAATTAAATGAATTTGTGTTCGTAAATCAATTTGTCTACAAATCCGGTTGTAATTTATCTTAACATTAGTCTCATTATAACATAAAGTAATGAATTTTATCTTTTCATTAATCTCTCTCTGAGGGTATGACTAATATTCAGCCCTTAATTATATAATTTGTTTTTTAGCAAATTTTTAGCAAATGTTTATTACATTCAATTGAATTCAATTAAACCATTATTGCACTCATTTGCATATTTTGTCGATTCCTCTCTCACTGTAACACAATTTGATTAATTAATTAATAATTATAATTAAGTAAATAAAATCGCTCTTTTAGTTGCATTAAAGTTTTCATTTAAATATTAATAAATTCTGAAAAATTCTTTAATTTTGTGGTAAATTAAAAACAAATTCTCTTTAAATTTAAAGTCAGTCAATGTTTTATTAATTTTTAACTTTGAAATGAAATTCATATCTATTTTTAGAATAAATTAGACTGAATTTCAATTCATTTCATTCAGAGCCGCCTTTAATGTAACCCTTCGTTAAATGAAA
Organism: Galumna obvia; assembly: GCA_034695785.1. Classification (NCBI taxonomy): domain Eukaryota; kingdom Metazoa; phylum Arthropoda; class Arachnida; order Sarcoptiformes; family Galumnidae; genus Galumna; species Galumna obvia. The sequence goes on along the minus strand of JAQFZM010000876.1, from coordinate 22,228 downwards.
TTAGATTTATATAAATTCCAAGTGAACTAGGTATTACCCAACCATAAAAACAACCTTAAACTTGATATGAATAAAAAATCTTCACAATTCTTGAATTGAATTCATTGTAAGAAAATTCTTTTGTTATATTCATATCCGTTCCCTTCTTTCGGATCCTTTGAATGAATTAAACTTTTGGTAAAAATTATATTTCATTAGAATTCAGGTCTTATAGAGAAATGCAAATATAGATCCAAAAAAATAAACATAATTTGAATAATTTTTATTAGTTTTTGAGTTCTTACATATCGCTTATGGAAACTCTTGTCTGTCATTAATATCTTGACTAAAATAAATTAAGGATAGAATACACTCATTTTACAAACTTTTTGCTCCATTTACTAATCAAAACAAATGATTATTTAATTTTTGTCAAATGTTTGTTAAAACAATAAAACTTTGGTCTAAATATAGAATAAATCAGAAAATTTGATAATTAATACTTTAGTCGAGTATTAATTATGAGATGAGATTCATATAACAAACAAAAAACGTTTAAAATAACCATAAAATAGAGATTAAAGGCGTAAACGAAAAATGTCAGCAATAATAGTAACCCAGAAAAAAGTCAACTAATCTTAAGTTTAGACGAATTGAAAGGTAGGGCATAAGTAGGAGAACAAGTTAACAAGTTCAATAGCGAACAGAACACTCCTGTCCCGTTATTGAAGCAATAGATGCGGTATTTCCCAAATATTATTGCACTAAAAGGACTCAAATATTTTGTTTAAAAAGTTTTGGTGTAATCAGTACTGAAGTACTAATTTTCAGTGAAGCGACCAGTTTTTCAAAAATCTTTTCTCTGACGTCGACTCTGTTTTTCAATAAATTTTGTTTAACAGACAATACCTGATGTTATGGTTTGAAACTTTTCTTTCTTTTAGAAAATCAGAAAACAGTTTATGTCTCAGAAGACGACCTGATTCTCAACTGCTCTCATGTTTTCTTCTTTTAACTTAAAACTGTTTTTTGTGTTAAACTTATATTTATTACCGGATTTGTCCGTAAAGTTATTAATCTTTTGAGTAAAACTGACCAAAACGAGAACTAACATTAAACTCGTGATTCTGCAACTGTTGCACAACATTCGAGTAATAACTGGATTATAAGTTATATAACATTTCCCTATAATTTTACTTACAATCAAAAGGAGAAAAATTTTCCGTCGATTGATATCTAAGAATCACTAATAGTTTTGAACAAATATATGTTTTTTTGATAAACATTTAGTGATCTATAATTATATTAATTATCAAAAGCCAAGAGTGGAAATCAGTGGAAATCCTTGGAGTTATTAGAAGTCATTCGGGAATTTTATTTGAAATTTTTCGTCTCATCTGAACCGACTTTTGTAAGTATTACTAACTTTTGTATTCATTTCTAATTTGATTAATCGATAGATTGTTTGCAAAATTGATTTGAAGACAAGAAGAATGAAAGTCTTACCACTATTTCTACTTTTTTTGTTGAATTCAATTTCAGTATCCATTAGCGAATCTGATGTCTCTTTTGAATCAAATGAATGTTCTTTTGATGAAAGCGATCAACAATTGAATGATAATAAGGTTTCAACTTTAAGTCCAACTGAGTTGAGCCGAATTCTGATCGAAGGATCGCATTCTTTTGCTTTTGATTTATTGAAAGCTTTGCATAAATTTGAATCAAAAACTAATTCAAAGGGACTTTTAATGAGTCCGTCCTCTGTCTGGTCATCGCTAATCATCACATTTATGGCCTCAAAGGGAGAAACAGAAGCAGAGCTGAAAAACAAACTTAAACTCAAAAATATTCCTAAATCTTCTGTAGGTATGGCTTATCAGGGATTGAGATTATGGAATGACTTAAAGAAGAATATGTCCAAAGAATCGTTAACTGAGAATACAGTTGTGAGTCAGGCCAACACAATATTTATCAGTAATGAGTCAGAACTGAATCCTTGTTTCACCCAATTCTTTGAAACAGACGTTAAAGAATTGGATTTTGAGTCAAATCCGGTTCAATCCATGGAATATATTAACAAATGGGTTAGCGATCAGACAAATGGAAAAATTACTGATTTAATACCGAATGGAGCGATCAATCCCTGGACTAAAATGATTATCGCAAATGCGGTCTATTTTCAGTCAAAGTGGTTGAATCAGTTCAACAAAGACCTGACCACAAACGCAACGTTTTACGTTTCGCCCACCGATGAAATATCTGTGCAAATGATGTCCGTTGAGACCACAGTAATGTTCGCCATTTCTGAGAAACTTCAGGCAACGGCTATAGAATTGCCTTACGCCAATCCCGACTATTCAATGTTGATTATTCTCCCGGATGTGGGCCGTGGACTCGATTCGATGATTACATCTATGAGACCATCAGATCTCTACGAATTGGTGGCCAATATGTATGACGACGAAGTGTCCATACAATTGCCTAAATTCAAAGCGGAACAGCAGTTCGAGTTAGCCGGTCCTCTCTATTCTATAGGAATTCGCAAACTTTTTGATCCGCGATATTCAGATTTGTCGTCACTATTTAAAAGTGCAGTCAATTCGAGTGACACAAATACTACCCGAAGTGGTGATGGCTTTGCACTCAATTCTGTGGTTCATAAATCATACATAACAGTCGACGAAGAGGGCACCGAAGCAGCGGCCGCCACAGCTTTGATTTATGGCCGTTCGGGTAGACCTGTTTTCCAAACACAATTCGTGGCGAACAGACCGTTCCTATATCTAATACGAGATGTGGCCACTAATTTCATATTATTTATGGGAACTGTTCGCCGACCCTTTTAGTAGAAGTTATGATTCTTCGCAACAAAATTCATGTAAATATCAAAACAACGAAAACCTTAAAATAATTTATAAAATCATTGAATACAAGTAAAACATTTATTGATTTATCAGTAATTAATGATAAGAACAAAAGTCTAAGAGAGAAATGAAATTCAGAATTAAGTCAGAATTTTCTATCGATATCACAGATCTGTACAGTTTTTGAATGTTTTGAATGTATCGAAAAGTTATTATTCCATTAGTTTTCTAATAAAAATTTGTTTTGAAGAAAATGTTGATTTAATAACCATTTGAATCATTTTAAAAGAGAGCTCTCAAACAATTTCATTATTCTTATAAAAACGAAAGAATATCTAAAATTAAAAATCAAATTAAATTTAAACGGAATATAAATTTTGCAAAAAAAAAGTTTAAAACTAACGATTGGAAGATAAACGAAAGGATAGACTCGAGGAGAAAATTATTTGTAAAAATAAACTGTGAAAACGAGTTCATTATTAGAAGTAATTTCAAAATCAACTTATATTGAGAAATAAACTTATTTATAATATATATTACAACTTATTATTAAGTCTTCATAAAACATGAAGTTATAGTTGGAGTTGTTTTTTAAAATTATTAAAACTTATTATTTGGCGCTAAACTAAACCGATTGATATGCGAGTCGACGGCTACGTCTTCTGCCGATAAAGTATGCGATCAGGACTATAATCACGAGACCGGCCAACGCCGCGCCCACAGCTATCGGCACAACATCACTGATATCCGCTGACTTGCAATCAATGGCTGAAAAAAACATTGGGTTATGTTTTTGTTAAAATTAATAATAAATACCGGAATCATAATTTCCTGATTCACTGTTAGCATAGGCTTCGACTTTCGAGTCTGTGAACTCTATTTGGACGCCATGTATGTTATCATTTTGACTATCGAGGGGTGACCCCTGACCAGCACTGCATAAATAAGAATGTTGTTTCGCCACTTTAAATAGAGTTAAGTTACTTTTGGTGGCCGTTATTTCAGTGCCTTTAAAAACAAAACAAAAATCATTTAATATATTTATATAATTGTTATACCAATACCTATCACATGAGAGCCGGGCATAAATTCATTGGTAGCTTTGAAAGACAATTTAATTTCCTCGACATAAACACCGCTATCACTTTTATTGAAGGTTAAGAACAGTTCAGCGGTTGTCTCGGGTTCAACAAAAGTAATGGCAACGGTCTCTGATTTCACGCTTTCATTACTACAGTGACTCGCGTTGGAGTCAACCGTTGAGTTCTGAGGGAATACAAAACCGGTTGACTTCAATCCTTCGGTTGTATTGTATTTAAATGTGATTTTAACCGCAAACTCAAACAAAATACAAGAGGTTTTGTTGTCCGTAACATTTCCACTCAATTTATTCGGAGTTGGAATCGGCGGCGGATTTGGAATTGGAGTTGTGGTGATCACCGCTGTCGTTGACTTCACTGTTGTTGTAGTTGTGGTACTGGTAGTGGTCGTAATATTAGTCGACTTTTGTGTCGGTGTTGTAGAGTTAGTCACTACTGAACTCAATTTAGTGGTTCCATTGGTGTTCACTTTAGTTGCTTCTAATGGACTGACTGTAGACACATTCAAAGTCTGTGCGCACACTAACGCTATTTCGGAGTAAATCAAAAATATTTCAGATTTCAATATAATATTACAAAACAAAAATTCAATTAAAAATATGAAAACAACTTCTTTTCCCTATAAAAGAGTGAAAACTTTTGCGCTCAAATACAGACATATTGGGTTTCAGACAAATATATATTTCAGATACAATATATTTTCCATAAATTAATTTTAGGCAAAAAAAAATAATTTCAATGTTATCTGAATGTTATTTAAGATAAGTCACGAGTCTATGAGTTGTATGCACTCATAGAATGAGTATTATTAATGATTCAAAAACTAATTATCAAAGAATCAAATGCTAACAAAAGACAAAACATTTTCCTTTTTTGAATTATATCTGAAATTTAAATGTTATGCACTAAATGGACCTCTCATTGCAATAATTGGCTTTCAGTTCATTAACAAAATTATTGATTAAACTATTTATCGACAACTCATACATTGATCTCCAAATGGGATAACTATTGTTTAAATTGAAGACAAATTCATTTATCAAACGATTTCTATTAATATTTAACTGAAAAGTAACCAAAAACCGATTAAAATGGTATCAGAAAGACGTAAATACTTCAAACAAATTGAAATCAAATCTAATCTTTTGATAAAAACATTGAAATCCAATAGAAGTTCAAAAGGACTGAACCCAAAAGAGGCCTAAAATAATTTAAATACTTATTGTTTGTCCTAATATTGTCCTAAACAGTGACCAAACCTTCCGTTTATTAACCCATTAGACAATATGAGACAAATTAGCATTTAATGCAAATTAGAGAATAGTATTGACTCATTTATGAATACATTTACACTAAAGTTGTTTCCCTAATGTCTGATAAAAATGTATTGAAAAATATCACTAAAATATTCGTCAAATCATTTGCGGTTTTAATGCAAACAAAAAACTATTGAAAAGGAAAAACCAAAGACTCAATGACTCAAGTCTTCAATTTTTCAGTCTTTTAAAGAGAATCTCAAAATCAATACAATTGAGTCAATAATAAGAAGTTATAAAAAGAAAAACAAAAATATATGAAAAATAAAATCTGTTTCAGACGTTTAGTAACAAAAACGACGCAAAACTCAAATCAGACAAACATTTCAATACAAAACAAATTAATTAAAAACAGCAATAAATCAATCATTGAATCAAACTTAAGTTAAAGAGATTCAGTTTTGTTAGACTTTTGTACAGAACAAAAATTAATCGAAATTTAGCTTAAATTTAGTTAATTTTAAAAATAAAAGTGAAAGCAAACAAAAAAGGCTCAAAACACTTACCAATTGATGCAAACAAACAAAAATATTTCAACATTTCTCTCGATATAATCAAATAAATTGTATATAATTATAGATTAATAACACTTTAATTTAATGGCAAAATTATTTTAATATTAAATGATTTAAAAGAAATCAAATAAATGATAATAAGATTTAGTCCTCACTTCTAATGTCTACTTATGCCAACTGAGAGAACAACGATATTGAAATAACGCCTTAAAACTGATCGCTTTCATACTCTCAGATTTCAGCCGCAATTTCCCCATTTCTGGGGAAATATCGAGATATTCATGAGTGGACTTTTTTCTGCGTTTTTCAACTTTAAGCAATTGATCTGACATTTAATCAATTCATTTAATCATTTTATTGAGAAATATACCGAACTATAACTTTTAATTAAAGTGTTAATCATTTTCAAAGTTGCTTTTGTTAAGTTAAATCAAGTTTTACAACTTTGACAGAGTTTCAAGTTTTTCAGTGAACTGTTGACACTTTTCCTAAACATAAGTAATTTTAGGGAATTTGTTTGTCATTTACTTTAATATACAATATTTGAGAAAACGGGTTGAAATAGCTATAAGTTTAATTTTGCTAGATTAAACTATGATTTTTTTAGCAACTCAACAATTTGTATTGAAAAATCATCAGGTCAATTTCATGAACTTTAATATGTATTTTTTAACTTTAATATAAATTTTTAAAATTTAATAAAACTAAACTTATCTGAAATTTTTTTAAAAATAAATAAACATGGTATTTCTGTTAATATTTTCAGGCATTTTCAATTATCAACTATTCAAATATTCTATCATGATAAAATTTGAATATCTCTAAATATAATTTATATTTAAATTCTAAATTGACCACGTTTTAAAATTATCAAGTTCGAATTTTGATAACTTAAAAAGTTCTCTTTTTGATAATCTGGTTGTTATTAATTTTAATGAAATATTAAAAATAATTTTTGAATATTTAATTACTGTATAAATATTTTATTTGAAATTTAATAAGTTATTGAGAAAATCCCGTAGTTGTAGTTTTAAAATAATTTGAACCTTGCAAAAATAACTTTTATTTTCGCTGAACACTGTTTTCGCAATCATTGTATATCAGATGTGATGGTATGAGTTGTGCCTCACTTTACTTCTATTCGTAAATTTGTTCTCTTTTGTGATATTCATTTAGTCCTGAAATAACAGATTGTTTGTATTGAGTTTTCACTATATAAAAGTATAAAATATTAAATATTATTTACTTTCTTTTAAACTTTCAATTGATTTGTTTTACGTCAAACCAATCAATCTTTTGATGTGATATTATTACTCTTTTAGTTTATCTCTGGAAATGACTTGTGCGCACTTAGAGCGCATATATCTAAATATGTTCTTATTCATCATTTGATAAGCATACAATTTCTGAACAATATTTAATCTAAAAGTGTAAAAATGTTCATTTAATGAAACACAAATGATGTTAAATAATAAAGTTGTTATTTATATGACTTAAGGTTGGAGGGGATTAACAAAGTAAACGTTATTTTACTTTTGATTTCCAGACATAAACCAAAAGAGTAATAATTCAATGTTTGTTTGACACAAATTGCTTTTAAATATACATTTTTTTTGATATTGTTTTATATTGTATTTGAATTACATTTGTATTAACTAATAGTAATTCGTTGTCTTCTGAAGAGATGTCAGAGAAATGTGTTCGCGACAAACTCTTGTCAATTGTCGACGACATGGAATTAATTGCAAAGTAATTATCAAATGTATTGAAACTGAATTTATTACTGAAATTAATTTCTTTCGCAGAGAATTGTTTGAAATCGTGTTAACACCAAAACAATTGCGACAAAACATGACATTAGATAACTGCCAATTGGCAGACCTTCTGGTGGCTAAAGACAAAGAACTGAAAAATGAGCTAAACTTAGCCAAAGAACAGGAAGAGATTCACAAAAATATGATTGAATTACGACAAGACGTGGATAAACACGACCAACAAATAAGACAATTACAGAAACACTTCAAAGAAGCGGAACATATTTTGGTCACTATTTTTGATTATATCAATGATTCTCTCATTTTTAATGAAAACATATTTGAGTCCAAAATTGAAACTTTTGTTTTGTCTTTGATTTAAAGGCGACGGCTATATATCAGGCAAAACAAAAACTTCAGATAATATCGAAATCTATGGCACATCCGATACCATCTGAAGAACTCATTAAATATGCACATAAGATAAGTGCTGCTCATTCTGTGGCCGCACCCTATAATTGGGAGATCGGAGACCAAAGACGTCCCTTTCCTACAGATATAGAGATGAGGTCTGGACTTCTCCATAATTATAACGACCCGAACATAGCATCGAATCTATTGCAACAACAGTCCCATCAACTGAACAGCTCTTATATGGGACAACAATCACAACAACAGGAGTTGGCCCGACCCTCCAGTACTGCCAGTACTTCCAGTGGCTCTTCATTTGCTTGGGGTCAGCATGATATTAAACCCAATGTCAGTGCTTTGTCCGCATACCCGCATCACTCTCTCGATGTTAAATCCAACAAAGATAATGATGACGTAGAAGTCATGTCCACCGATTCTTCGAGCAGTTCTTCGAGTGATAGTCAATGATAACAAATAATCTTTTTTTAATTCTTTTTACACTGAATTCTCATTTATTTTATTTTTTTGTGGAAATAAATTATTAAAATATTCGTAAATTTTTCTCAAATATTCTTAATATTTGTGCCGAAAAATCTTTATATAAAAAGAATTATTTTTTGATGTTTTTCATGGATTAAGTAATTGTGCTTTAATTTGATCACAGATTTAAATTCTAATGAAATTAATCGATTAAATTCATAAGAAAATGGACGCTTTAGTAGTTCTGTTAAAGTCTTCCCGAACACAACCGTCGGGTAATAAAAAGGAAAATTTAATGGGATTTAGAACCAAATGTTTCGGTAAATTAGTCATTGACTTTGACTTTGGAACGGAACCCAATTTGAGGAACATTTCTTTAAAAGAGTATACTTCGGGATACATATCATAAATATCATCGCCGTTACATATCTTTCTTTGAATTTCAGAATAATCTAGTAACTTTTGTCGCATTACTCTATCGCTGTGGGAATAAGAAGTCATTTTGAATATGAAGTCTGAAATGTATCGAAAGCAAAATGAGCAATGCCATCCTTCAAACAACAATTACTGTTAATATATTTAATATATTTAAGTATTTCAGTTATTTACCGGAATCGGCCAATAAATAGTCTGAGACTCTTCCGTGTCTGTACTCAAAGTATTGGTCATAACTAGCAATATGTGGTCTCCAACTGTCATCATTGCTATACATAAATTCAAACGAATATAAATACATTTTGAGCTGTAAGTGCATAACTGAAGGATAGCCATCACATTCTTTGAGCAATTGAACCGTTTCTGTCGACGGAATCTCATCGACATCAGAACAGATGATTATATCTCCGTTTCGGGCAATTTTTTTGATTATAGAATTCATATAATTTCTCATTGAATTCTCATTTTGAAATGGATTTTCTCCGGCTTTCAATTCTTTTAATTGATTGTATGATTGGTATATAAGTTTGTGTTTAGCCCATGAAAAACGATTTAAACTCTCGTTAAGAACAAGTCGTTTGCGTCGTCCGGTAAATGTCTTATCGGCCTCTAAGACAATGAAATAGTCGGTGTAATTCCACATTTCTTTGAGTCTGATCTCGAGTAAGTCCAGTTCCACCGAAAATATGATGGCGTCAATGACTCTGACCTTATTAATTCTTCTCTTCCAGTTATGGAGTTCACACAAATAGGAGGCATTTAAACCATTAATATAGTAGTGAGCGATTGTCTGCCACCGATTGAATTTACTTCTATCCCAAACTGGTCTTAACACAAATTACATTATTTAGAATTTATTTGATTTTGCAATTCAGAAAAGTATACCTGGTCAAATAGATTATATCCCTGACAAGAATTTTTGTGTTGGTCCAGTTATATACACACAATAAGGTTATGAATGTAAGAATAAAAAGAGTTCTTCTAAAAACTTTAATCTTGTTCATCTATTATTTCATTAAAATTTTGTTGAATCAGCAAAAATAAAGAAACAAGGTTAATTTTAGATTAATAGATGATATTGCATTTACCAGAATTAATATAGATGATTTGGCAACATTACCATGGACAACTCAATATTTAAATCACTAACTAATAGAAAGAAATGTTTTAATGAAAAGAAAAGCAAAAAAAAAAAATATTAATAAGTTTTTATATTTAGTTACAAAAATTTTTTTCGAGTAGAAGCTAAAAGCGGTTAAACCAGGTTTGATCAGTCACTATAGTAACAATTGAAAACTGGTAACTAATGCAAACAAATTTATAGAGAAAAGATTTACGAAAATATAGTTTTGTTTACATTAGAATCAGTGTTTCATCATCTCTGGGTTAAACCATAATATTCTATATTCTATTAAGACATTACTATATATAAGTACACGTAAGTACTTCCACACCAGTGGCACTTAAGGTGACCACTCACTAATTTTTGTAATCAAAAACATTTTTCTGAAAACTTTGATAAAAATAATGGATAAATTAGTAAACAAATTAGTGGACGAATCTGTTTTTTAAACTCTTATCTATTGTAACTTACAGTTTGTAAGTAAACGCAAGTGAATCACTACTTACTCCTATTATATGACAAAAAACAATTAAATGAATGTTTGAATAAATGTTTAAATAATATTATAATCACTTTTTAAATCGAAATTAGAATAACGTTTTGAATAAATACTTCTAAGAAAGCGGTTTCCAGAAGAGATAATAAGACTGAAATCCCCATAAATAGTAAACTATAAGACAATTGAATGGGTTGCAACAGAAAACGGTTATCGCTATTTTGTGCAAAGTATAGCGATAACCGTTTACTGCTGCAACCCATTCAATTGCGTTGATTCAAAAAATTGTGGCTCAAGATATTATTAAGATAAGATGAAATTTGACATGACGTCGTCATGATGACGATCACATGAATTTGATCATAAATCTGAATTCCTTTTGATTAAGACATGTGTTAACTAAATATTAGTAATGTTTGTGGAAGAATTCATATATTTTTTAACCCAAATAAACTTATCTTTTGTCAATAAATTTATATTACACTCTATTAATAAATCAAATCAAAAATTCTTTACAGTTTTATTATATTTAGATATTCTTTTTAAACATTTTCTAAATAAAAATAGGGCACAACTTTATAGTCCACTAAAGTTCTGATAATTTTCAGTAGACATTCTTAGTAATAGTGAACTGTCCACTAGAATTCTAGACCAATGGTCATCCTAAAGGCACATCAAATCAACTTTTATATAAACATATTGTATATCAAATAAACTTATATTTCATATTTTAATTAAATTATTAAAGTGTTTGAAGATTTGTCGGCAAAAATCATTGAGTGAACTAAACATTTCTTGAAAACTATTATAATATATACTAAAATACTTAATTGAATAAAGAAACTATATTTACTAAAGAATTGAGCTTGTTGCTATGATTTTATATTATTATTGTTATTACATTCAATTTTATATATTAATAATTATTTGACTTCTAGTTAATGACAACATTTTTGTATTTGAAATTAAATTTTAGGATTAACTGTAAGCCAATGGTTTATTCTATATAAATATATATACATTTATAGAGAATTTATTATTTTGATTAAAACCGTATTTTACTAAAATATTATCAAAGATTATTTTAAATTTAGATTCTAACCTAAAAAACAATTGTTTTTGTAATTGCCGACAATTCCATCTAGATATTTATATAGATTTTATATTATAGAAATAATAATTAAAATTTTTAATTAATTTGTAATAAATTGACAAAAATAAAAGTTGAGAAAACAATTATATTTTTCTTAAACTGAAAGCAAAAACTTTTAACAAAACTAAATATTAATAGAAAAATGTTAACATAATTTGAAAAAAGTTTTAAATTAATCGTTGATTTTTATTATTAAAAATTCAAGAAATAAGAAAAATATGAAATTTGATAATAACTTAACACTAAAAATGAAACACTTTTGAACTTACAAATGAACTTTCATAAATGAACTGTGATTTTGGATAAGAGTAATTTAATCCAAAGTAATCTTTGGATGAGGACATTCAATATTTAAATTTAATTTTACTCAATTTTATCAAATATTAAGCATTGAATTGAATTATTCGTATGAATTGAATGACATAACAATCAGTCGAAGTTTAACACAATATTAGTTTAAAAACTTTATTCAAAATATTTAAAATAAAAAACTAATAAAATGTCATTTTTCATGATTTATGTTCATTATTTTGGTCAAATGAAAAATTATTTTGACCATTTTTATTACTATACTTTATATATTTCAATATGTGGTCAGCAATAAATCAGATAAAACATTGCTTTTTGTTGTCTAAAAGTGACAAAAATAAACTATGAAACAAATGGGTTGTCATAGAAATATAGGTTATTATTTTTATTAAATAATAATTATATAATTCCAAAATTATTATTAAATTCTTAATTTGAAAATAGTTGATCATGTTCAACTTGTTAATAAATTTTATAAAGTGTTTAATAATTTTTTAAGAAAAGGAAATAATAGAACTTTTTATTAATTTAAAAGTACTTAATATTTAGAGTGTATTAAGAATAATAAAATTATTTAAATAGTTTTTCTTTGGAATCGTTTTACAAATTAATTTTAATAATAAACTTATAATAGTCTTTAAAAAGGCTTAACTTTTCTTATTAACATAATATAGAATAACCAGGATAAATAAAAAATATAGCTATCAATAAAAATTACAAGAAAAATTATTTGATTCAACTTGTTAACTCACCTAGCATAATCAATATTCTATAAGTTATTCACTTTTTCTAACATAAAGATGTAATCAAATAAATAAACGACACATCAATTCAATATTCACATCAATTCCTCGATTTTCTACAATTAAATTAATATTTTTTTCCTTATTATTAAAGAATTCTTAAAAATGTCTTATCATTTGATTTTCAATAAACTATTATTATATGAATTATTCATTTGTTTTGATATAAAGTTTATCCACAGAAATAACTTAGTTTTTCAAACTTAAATCAAAATATAAACCATTTATTAACTTTTATTTAAGTTACCTCTCAATATGAATTGTATGAAAATAGTCCATGGTCACACAACACATTTTAATAATAATTTAACTATTTAACAAGCTGATCAATCAAATCCCATCTATGAATCATATCAAGGACACTTAAATGCATTAAATTTAACGTAAACTTACATAAAATTGAAATCATATTGTGTAACTTTTTGTTGCATCCAGGTAACAATTCAAAGAATTTCACTAATTTCAGATAACACATAAAATTTATTGACTATGAAATTATGAGAACATTAATTATAATACAATAATATGATAGAAGAGGAAAGGATAGGAAGGGATATGAAAGGGCTAAAACATAATTATAATACTAACTAAACAAAGTAATCAACAAATAGTCTTCATTACGGAAATGACTAAAAAGTTTCGAAATAAGTTATGACTCAAAATAAGTAAAAACAGAACAAAGTTTGAAGTTTTCTCTCAATAAACTGTAAATAATAACTATTGTTATGGCATTTGAATAATTCGGTCAAAGCTTTCAACGGATATAAATGTGTGATAAATCAATTGATACAAAACCCAGAACTCAAACAAAACTAAATTCAAATATAAGTCATACAATTATAATATAAGGATCGCTATAATCGATAAGGAATTCAAATTTTAACCGCTTCTCATATTTTTAACTTTTTTTTATATTTGAGTCACTAATCAAATCATTTTTCAATATAAAATTCTTATCCAAAGAACCATTTGTTCTGACAATTTTTAATTAGTACAGACAAATGAGTAAGGTAAATATAGATTTTAAACAACTTTATTTTTAGTATTTTTATTACTTAAAGAAATAAATAAAAATGATTTCTGAATAAAATTTGTTTAAAAATAAAATCTTATTCTTTTTATTTCAAATATGAATCGCTTTTAATAATAAATTTAATAATTTCTAAAATTTGAGGTCAATTAAAAGATGACAACAATTTAATCAATAGTCTCTTAAGACTATTATTTATATAAAAATAATATTATTTCCGTCTATTTTTTAATTTCTTTCCCTTTTTTATGGCTTTAAATTTAAATGTCTTTAAGGGATCGCTTTCTTTGTCTTTACTTTTCAAATGTTTTGGTCTTCGTTTTCGTTTGGGAGTATAGCTAAGACTCGCCTCTTCTTCTATCCTTCGATTTAATCGCTTTGATTGAAAAGCGGACTGAAGTGTTGGCGGAACGATATATTCGGGTACATCTTTCAAATGAGACTTATGTTTGACGGTATGGAGAGCTCTGTCGTGTTTTAATATCTTATGGTCTTTAGGATGTTCTTCAAAAAAGCTCTTCAATGTTTGTGAAGTAAGCATTTCTCTTTTGATTTCCTTAATCCTGGCCTCACGGATGGCAATAGTGGTTACGGCTCTTAAGGCATCCCTCGCTCTATATTTGAAAGCTTCCAACTCTTCCATTCGGAACTGATAGGGTTTGAAATTGGCTGATGAACTGAAGGAATTTTTTACATCTAAAAAGTAGGTCTGTTCTGATGGACTTATGAATGAGAGGACAGTTCCCTCATCGGTTTGTTGTCCTCTGGCCGCGCGGCCCACTCTATGTGTATATGAGGTGACAGTCGTCGGAAAATCAAAGTTAATGATATTAGAAACGAATTTAAAATCAATTCCTCGCGAAACACCATATTCTTCGTCAGATTTGCGTTTTGATCGAAATTTTTTACTCTTCCTCTGAGAGGCGTCGACACAACATTTTTCATCGGAAGCAATGATAATATCATAGACTCCAGTATTAAATTGTTGGACGACATAACAACGACTAACGATTGGAAGTTCGCTGTTAAGAATACACGTCCGGACACCGAACTGTTCCAAAAATAACTTTAATTTATATGATCTGTCGACTGAAGAAACAAATATAAGAGTCTTTCCTCGAATTAAATTCAATTTAAACAAAGCGTTGATTAACACAAACTTCTCTTCGTCTTCACATTCGATGTGGTATTGAATCAATCGATCACTTTCTGGAAGTTCGGGTTCTTCCAGTTTAAGGATAATAGGATTGTGAAGACATAACTTCTTAAGATTCTTAACCTCAGGATTGAGTGTCGCTGACATTAAGAAGGATTGACATCCGATTTTGGGAACTGATTGCAACACTTGACTCAAGTCCTGTTCGTAACCGAAAGAAAACATTAGATCTGATTCATCGATAACCAGATATTTGAGTTCGTGTTTGATATTCGGCAGATGTTTGGCCTCAATGTGCAAAAGGACACGACTGGGAGTCCCCACTATTATGTCCGGCGTTTCCGAAGTCATCATAGCTTTGAGGTCATCGACTCGACCCGTACTTATGTCCAAAACAGTTATCTCTCGCGAACAAAATGTTGTCAATTCTTTGAAATGTTGTGTCAATTGATTACATAATTCTTTAGTTGGACTTAAAATAAGAGCTCTGGTCTGTCGAGTGGTCACATCAGAGTCACAATTGAGACCATCTTTAAGGCCGAGAAGTCCGTTAAGTATCGGAAGTGCAAACGCCGCCGACTTTCCCGTTCCAGTCCTCGCTTTGGCCAAAATGTCATTTCCTTCGAGAGCCAAAGGTATGGCCTTTTCCTGAATAAGAGTGGGTTTATGCCAACCCAACTCATCGATAGCCCGAAGAAGTCGTGAATCCAAACCCATTTCATTGAATTCAATAAAACGTTCGTCACTTTCTTCCATCTCTTCAGCCATTTCTGTGTTGAAAGTGATTTATCGATAAAACAAATTTAATTTAATTTGAATTTAATAATAAGACAATATATAAGACACGATATCAACCAAAACACATGTCTTTGTAATGATTTAATAGTTAGTAAACGCATGCGTTATATATAATACAACAAAATCACTCAAAGTTGAGACAAAAGCCTACGATTACTTGTCATTCATAAATGCTGTAAATAATAAATATACATATTTCTAATGAGTTGTTAAAATTGATCATTTGTGAATAACTACTTAAAATGGGAATTGACTTTTGTCTAAACTCAAAATGATTTAACTGTAGTGGTATATAGTCTTTGGTTAAACTTTTGGTGTAAAATACGTATTAAATTTAATGATTAAATAATTTAATAACAATAAGATTTAATTTAATATTAATGTTTCCTAAAATAAATGTCTAATTTATTTATATTTTTTTTTTGAAATTTGTTTTGTTTTTCTAAATAATTTAATTTAATTTATTTGTAGAAATATTTAGAAATAATTTATAAATAAGAAGAGTAATAAACTTTGTATTTATAGATCTATTTTATATATTTATTATAATAAATCGATAATCAAAAGTCATTCTCCTATTTATAAACTGAGAATCAAAACATTTTTATTAAAACCAGAATAAATCAAATCTCATGAAATTTTAATATAAAAAAAAGACATAAAAATTTAAAATAATATTTAGAATAGAGTTAAAGCTTTATAGAACTATAATTCTAAGTTCTATATAATGAACACATTTTATAAAATTATGTAATGTTTTAATATATTTAATTAATCATTAAATGTAATATTGAAGTCATATTAAAAACTGTAATTCTTTAGAAATATTAATAAAACAAAAATTTCAATTCTTTTGTTAAAAAATAAAACACATTTTTGTTATTATTGTTTCAGAGAAATGTTTTCTAAAATTAGTTAAAATATAATTAATTGACTTTAATAACATTCAAATATTGATAACCAATTAATTGTAAAATAAATGTCGTTTTAAACACATTTTTATATTATTCAAAAAGTTTAACGATTTCTAACAAAAATGTGGGCATTTCGGGGGTTGAGATAAGACTTATTTTAGAGTTTTTCTATAATAAAATTTTTATTGGAGTCAAACAGATTTTATTTAAATTCATTTCAATTAAAACTTTAAATTTTTATTAAAATATTTAAATTAAACTAATCTAAAGTCTTTTCACATTTGGATAAAAATTTCAAAAGAAAAACATTTAATTCTCGACATTAATTTTTTTGTCTTAAAAATGCAAAAACTTATCTTTTATAACAAGTTTTGTTTAGTTTAGTTTATTTCTGTTTTATTTTGAATTTGTTGCAACATTTTAGAGATAAAAGCAAAACATGTAATTATAAGAGCCTTAGAGGCAAAACAATTTACTTTCGGCTCAAATATTTTGGTTCAGCGATTATTAATTAATAAATAATACTTTTTTTTAATAATAAGCGATAATTTTCTATTAAAATCATTTATTTAGAGCCCAAACATCGCTTTGAATTCAAGTTTTTATTTTATCAAACATTGAATAAAATGTTTTAATAATTCGCTGAAACGGAAAACATTTCATTGAATTCTAGACTTTAATTATAGTTAAACTTTTGAATAATTTTGAGGACAAATAACTGAATCATAAATTAAACAAAAAAATAATAATAAAAGCAAATATATTTGGGTTCGAGTATTGGGGGGACACTACTATCCAATACTATTGAATACTATCCCTAAATGGAAGTTCTATTTGAGTGAATGCATGGAAAAACTCATCGTTTGAGGATTGGATCAAAAGAATAGACTGCAATGCGTTCAATACATTGAAAACCATATTTTTAGAGCTCTTTAGAGCTCATACTCAAACTCTGAGCGCCTCTGAAGGCAAACACAACAAAAATATCTGTGAAATCACACAAAATGTTATGTCAGCGGACAGACACTGTTTTTAAGAGTAACTCTTCAGTTGAGAAGAGATATAACATTGAAAACTAAAAACAGTTGGACTCAGAATGAGTTCTCTCTTCTAAATAAATGAATCGTTTTGTGAAAAATCCTTGAAATCTATAATTAATATGTGGTTATGGGTTATGGGTTGTGCCATAACATGATTTTCATTACGAAGAGCGTCACTGACAGCCCATTTAAAAAGGCTTATATACACTGTTTTCGAGTCAATTCTACGATAAGTCCAGAGCTCTACGAAACCAAAGAACAGGTATTTGAGTGACACAACACTCCATTCCTATTGTTTTTTGCTTTTCATATGAATTCTAATTTGAGTTCAAAACCGACTCATTGTTTGTCTGTTTTTTCTTTCCTCGATTATTATCACCAGAAATATGATATGAATTGAGCTCAAACTCATGCGTAATATTGTGTCTGACTGTCCAGACTTTGCCTGTGCTCTACCACTGTTTATACTAGAGTTATATAATAGCTATACCAGTGCTCCGACCAGTGCTCCACTGCTCTCAATCACAAACTGAAAGTAACAGAATATTATACAAAACAAAACTTTTGAAAAACTTTTGAAAACAAAATTATGGAAAAGAATCGGTCGGAACAACACTTAAACGCCGGTCTCTCCAAAGAGGAGAGACAAGAATTGGTCAAAAAGTTAACACCACTTCAATATCGCGTAACTCAGCATAAAATAACCGAAAGGTTTGTTATAAAGAACTAAAGTTTTGTTTTTGATTTTTAGTAACGAATTGATTGCATGTTATGATTGTCTCACAAAACCATTTGTTTGTTTCAAATAATTTTAACTTATGTTTCATTATTTTCGTGAATCATTACTAAAGTATTTAGCCTTCAATTCAATGATTAATTAATTGACAACAATTTATCACTTAATCTATTCTTCTATTATTTGTTGTAATGTACAGACCCTTTACCGGTGAATATCTTAAACTGAATGAAAGGGGACTCTATTGTTGTGTTGTTTGCGGTGAAGAGATATTTTCGTCGGACAGTAAATACGATTCTGGCTGTGGTTGGCCTGCATTTGATAACGTATTAAACAACTGTAAAGTCAAACTTCATGCGGACGTATCTCACGGTAAGAGTTTTGACATTCACTCAAATATTTGAGTTAAAGCACAAGAGGTTTATTAAGTAAACATAACCCACTTTTGTCAGAATATCATTAAATTTGTTGATTACTATGTATTTACGTTTAATTAAAATCATTTATAGTCTGTTTAAACCTCTTTTAATGATCTCTATTTATATTTTGTTTGTCGACAGTTGGCAGTAATCTCTTACTATTGGCCCTTAAATCAGATGTGGCGCGAACTGAAGTGTCCTGTGCCCGATGTGGCAGCCATTTAGGACATGTGTTCGATGACGGCCCCAAAACCACTGGAAAGCGGTATTGCATAAACTCTGCGTCTCTAAAGTTTCTGAATAAAGAACCGAAAACTTCGACAAATTTTCACAACAATTTTGATAACATAACTGACGGTACAAACGATAAGATGAGACAAATTTCAAACAAGTTTTGTAATAATAACAACAATAATAATGACATAAACCCGAAAAAGTCGAGTCTTCATTTGACGCATAATAAGACTTTAATGGAAACACATCTTTAGTATGAGTTCAGACATTTTTGTTCATCGAATTGTGTTTGTCTTCATCGCTCTTTAATCTATAACTATATTTCGAGAGCTTTTCATATGTGCCACAAATGTCTATCAAATGTCAAAATTCTTTTTCGACTCATTATTTCCTTCAAATATAATATAATTTAATGCTTTAATTCATTTGTTAAGAACTCATTTAACCACTTATTTATGTGAACCGCTATTTATATACCATTTAAAGGCCGGAGTTTACCACTCATTGAGATTAACTTTTATTATATACAATATATCTTAAAATCTCTAATATTTTTCTTTATATTAGTTTTGATCAAAAATGAAAAATTTATTTAATTTGTTTTTTAGATTTTGTGTTAGAATTTATAGCTTTTCATATGTTATTCCGTTTACTATTTATTATTCGTTTAAAACCATTTATTTTTTGATTTTGTTTTTTTAAGACAAAAGTTTTTATATTGAATTCAAGTGAATGTTTGTGAAGTGAAGAAAGATTTTTCAAAATAATCTTTTTTATCGCATTTATAGCACTTAACAAATAATAGACTAAAAGCTAAACAAAAAATCATTTATTGATTGATTGCTTTTTTTAGAAAAATAAAGTCTAGTCATAGGACTGTGAATCTCATTATAGAAATTTTAATGAATTTTTAATAAATTTTCCGATTATTTATAAATATATTTAATACATATTTAAAGACTTAAAACTTGTTTGTGATTTCATATAATTATTTAATAATAAGAAAATAATTATTTAATGAATTGAAGGAAAATTAAAACAAAAGTTTTAAAACAAAAAATAAATTTCGTGTGAAATATATACTTGTATAATTTATTTTTTAAAATGACTTTAAATATAAAGAATTTCAAATTAGAAATTGTAATTTCCTTTCGTTTCCTCTAAAGTCTGAATAAATTTTAAAATTCAAACAAAATTTTGTAAAACATCTCTCAATAGTTTTACTTAAATTTATTTAAAAAAAATTCTTTGAATACATTTGAAGGACTCCTATCTGTTTATTCATGCAATTAATACAATTGAAAGAATCCTGAAATGAGAAATACCTCAACGCTATAATTGAATCGAATATCCATTAAGATAAATATCACTGATATCAGTGTCATTTTTATCAAATATTTTTATCGGTTCACTAATTTCAAGGAATTAAGACATTGAAGAATAGACCAACAAATTTCCCAAAAGATATTATTAATGTCTTAAATGATTATTAATTATTCGTTGACTCCAACCGACACAAACAAAATCTTAAACCAATGATTGATTGGTTCTAACGATTGTTTTAAAATTTCGTAAAAAATATATATTAAAATATAAGAGTTTACATGAGTTATCTCTTTAATAAATTTGTGTATTCGGGCGGAGATTAAAGGGAGTTGTGTTCACTCATCAATCATAAGATGTGTTCCGATATGTTTTCAATTTATAATATATTTGTGAATCGATTCTGAAATTTATTTGATATTAATAAACGGTAGTGACGGCACTCATTAGAGCTAATCCTTAAACTTAAACTTAAAACTTCTTTAAATTAGAAGTCGAACCAAAAAAATAGTTAATTGTCGCTAAACTTCCTAATAAGGAGAGGATAAGACATAAATATTTTAATTTTAATGAGAAAATTTTGGAGACATCAGGAAATAAATGCAATCATTGGTTGAACTGACCCTCTCATACCTTCTCATAAGTACTTGACTTAAAACAAGTGAATATAATAAAAATAAATACTAGACTTAAGAAGTAATTGTATGACAATTAGCGAACAAACGAAATGTTTGCTGACATCAATCCATTCATATTATTAGAGTTATATATTTTATTTAATAAAGTATTGGCTATATTTGAGTTTAGCCATTGATGATATACCAAGGTCCAATTTAAGCATCTATTCTTATTAGAGCTAATTTAAATTCTGACGTAACGGAACTCCATTTAAGTCAAAACTATTTCATTTACACTAATAATTGATTAAATAGAGTTCAAACTTAAATATATTTATTTTTAATTTATGAGAGAAAAATAGGAGATTTACTTTCAAATTGTTGACTCATTTAAATTTCAGTTATATATTGAAAGAAATAGAAGAAAACCATTTAAGTCGATATTATATATCTTTTAAAATCGACACAACTTTTCTTAAATCATTCCAATTTATGGAAATATATAAGAAAAATGAAATATCCTGCACATCCTCTGTTTGGAAATATTTTTAAAAGGTAATTTAGATGTGATTTTGAAATATTAGAATTCAATGATTAAACGATTTCATGTATTTTCTATCAGAGGTTAAAATCATTCATAAAATCGAGTGCATTGACTATTGAATAATCATTTATTTATGTGACTCTTAGACTATTAAATGAGCAAGTCAATCATCAAAATAAAAATACTATTTTTAAAATATTAAAAAATAATCGTTTTATTAATCGAATTTAAATAAACATTTTAAAAGTTAAAAATTTTAACAAATGTTAGCAAATATTTAAAACACCAAAATATTTCATAAAACCTTTTTAGATAATTTCCAATAATTATTATAATTAAAAGTAAAAAATATATAACTTAACTTTAAATTAAGAATTTATAAATTTTTATTTTCATGTTTTGGGTCGTGAGTGTCATTATTATTAAACCTTTCGGGTGTATTAAATTCAGTAGCATTTGGTATGTCATAATTGACACTATCTTTATCCTCGATGGGAGAAAAATATAGCGAATCGTTTTTGCAAATCGAAAGATAATTCGGAGGATTCGGAGGAGTGTAGTGATAACTACTTATATCCAAAAGTGGTACTGCAATCGATTGTCGCGAATTGTAAACCGAACTCTCATCGAAAACTTTATTGTCTTCTTTTAAAACATGATTCTCAGCACAAGTGATGTC